>WEIT01020518.1:160193-193578 GCA_013389985.1 Dryoscopus gambensis | reverse complement strand
TCCATACAAATATATTTTTTTTTCTTGGTCAGTACTTCCTTTACAGTTTTTTTGGATACTGAAATACATCATGAACCCAGTTTCTTGTCAGCTCATCCCTAAATGTACAGGAAAATCTGTGGTGCTTGTTAACTAGAGGTATTGGCTAGGCTGCAGTGATTGCTGTACAAATACATGCCACACACTTATTTTCATTATCTCATTTAGATGACCTGTTTAATTGAATGCGATCTACAGACTTGATCTCTTGCCATGCACTGCGCACAGGAAATCCTGGAGTAACATCCAAAGACTGCATTGGACTGAAAGCAAAAACCTTTGGTTTAACATGCTGCCAAATCTTTTAAAGAAGCAGAAATTCACATACAAAAAAAAGCCCTTAGTGCCCCTGAGATCATAATGTGCAACTCTGGCTGACTGGACTGATATTACTTGACCTGATATTCGAGTTAATTCTCATTAATTAAATGTACTATTACTTGATTGACTGGCACAGAATATAAGCCTAAAAAGTAACATGCAGCGACATTTAAAGAAAACTTATAAGAGGAGTAAGAGAGAGGAAATGAGAATAAATTATGTTGATAATACCTCTAGGGAGGTTTTGTTATATTCCCTTATTAAAATATTACAAAACATCTCCAAGCTATTTGCTTGCAACACTAAAAAAGCCCTGACCAAAATGCATGTCATGCTTTTAATATCATCTGCAATGAAAGCCAAACTTGGGAGTGGGGTTTAACTGCCAAAATTTCCTGAGTGGCTACAGAATTCAGGGATGCAGGTTCATTAAGTCTCATCTGTTACACCATACAATTTGCTCAGCTGGCAAACAGAGGTGTTTCTCAGTTTCAAATCCACAAAGATCTGGCAATCAAGTCAAGCCTTACCCTCTCATGTGCCCAACAAGCACGCTGCAAACCAATGTGGTTTTTCAGATGTTGCTGAAGGCATATTCTAACCACAGCTGATGTTGCAGAGATAGAGCTAGCAGTATAACTTGGCTCGTGTTATTTTTATTGTCAGTGATGATGCATAAAATAAAAAGAGCTCTGGAGGGCTTGGGGAGTTTTCAGCTTGGAAAACTGAAAGTGTTCAGCTGAAAAGTGGGTAAATGTAGTAAGTATGCAGCTGGAAACAGTAAATACAGGCTTTGATAAAGGGATTATTAGAGTCACATTTTAAGGACAGACTTGTTCCTTCATGTAGTGTCATCTCCAGCTACCAAAACCTACTCATAGGTCTGCATAAACAGCTTCATTTATGGATTCAAAGCCACAAGCCACCCAGTATTTGAAGAAAAGTTCCCATACTTGGAAAATGTATGCAATATAAGATTACTGTACTGGTTATCAGGATTTTAGACGTCACAAAAATTTGCTGCTGTTACCAGAATATAGTCTCATTATCTATCAGAAAAACTACCTATTCAGTAAGAAGGAGATAAAAGCAAAACCCAGAGTCTGCAGTGAAAGGGAATTTAAAAGGCTATTTTTTCCATTCACACGTAGAAATTCTGAGTTCTAAACAGAAATATACTTGCTCAAAAAATTATACTTTTTTAGAAGTACATTCTTCTAATTCAGTCCTCTTTTTAATTTTACAACATGGAACTACTCAGAATTGCTATCTTCTTTTTAGTAAAAGCCATTAATTTTGGAGTGTATTTACATAGAAGTCGCTCTGGTAAATTTTTGTAATTACAAGAGTAACTGTGAAGAGTGGAGCTGAAATATGGACCACTTCAGATACCTGATTTTGTTTTTAAACTACATTATCTAAGGACCCAGTTTACTTCGCAGCACTGAACATGTCTGGACTTTTGCTTCAGGCCTCTTCCCAGTCAGAAGGATCGTGATCCCGGGCTCAGAGGCAGGTCACCTCCTTTGTGAAAGGCAGCAGAAACCTCCAAGGTTCCTAAGACTGGACTGCAAATGTTTTCCTGGACAGTGCATCTACTGAAGCAGTTAGTCAGGTCAGCCCTGTTTTCAAATTCTTTAATGTTCTATATTCTCACACCTGAAAATGGCTTTTAGTTGATCAAGTGCATTGGGTTTGTTTTTCTCTGAGTAAGAAAGAAGAGAGGAAAAACTGGAACAGAAGCTGCTGAGTGATTCGAAGACAACCTGAGCTGAAGGACACGAGAAACATAGCAGAGATGGCAACAGACTAGTCCTGGTTTTGTCACCCAAAAAGGATAGAAGAACTTAAATTTTATAATACAGGGTATACTAAATTTCATACCTTAGCAACTGAAATTAACATCACAACTGGAATTTGTTAGGGAGCATAAAACTGCATTTGAAACAAATGTCTGTGGGCCCATATGTACAATTTATATACCCTAATACATATTTAATACAGAGACTGCTTTTTGCAGTTAGGATTATAAACAGTTCACTTAGAAGCGCCAGGATTTAGCAGCAGAGAGAAAGCAGGAATAGAGAACATGTAGGACTCCAGGATGAACACCTTCTAAACCTGATTGATGCTCTCAGGTCAGTATACATAATACACATGAAGCACTTGTTTATGGGATGGGACATTCCTCAAGAATGTGAGAAAAATGAGGTAGTCAGCAGGCTGGACCAGCATTCTTACATATAGAAAATAAACAAACTCAAGCCGACTCTGACTACCTCCTTTGCAACTGGGCTACACAGTCATAATGACTGCACAAGAATTTGTGAAGAGGAAAATTAGACTGAAGTTCCACATAATAAGGTGGAGTTCAACGGCACAGGGAGCCTCAGGCAATGAATGTCTTACAATGAAAACGATCACTTATTAAAAAATTGCTAAACTGTTTCTATTAGCACCGCATATGATTTTCTACCAGTACAGCAGAAATTTTGGCTACAAAATGAAACGTGAAACTCCTCCTGCCTGCCAGTTTTAATCAAATGTAGAGCTCAGCCTGAACCTACCCAAGGCTGAAATGATGCTGATGGAAGTGAAACTGGCTGTCTTCCATTAAAGGCCTGCAGGCTTTTTTTTTTTGTTAGGGTTGTATGAAGGCTTGGAGTCTTATCTGACTCCTTACTGGGTCTGGATGACTGGGCACCTTCCCAAAAATACCTTCTCACATCTTTAGCTTTATGGGGAGTTTCATCCCTTCCTCCTGCTGAGGCCACAATATCCTCTGCATTTGTTACCCGATGGCTGTGTTATTAACAGCCTCCTGCTTCCCAAGCCAAACGCAAGACAACGTCCCAGCTCCAGATGTGGCAGAAGGAGGCCGTCTGCCCTGTGCCTGCCTTAGATCACTGTAATCACTTCAGGCCAGTGCTCAGGTCCTTTTTTCAGCTCCAGGTAATTCCTGATGCCAGTTTACAGCCTTTGGAGAATGAAGCCCTGCTGCAGTTGCAAACCACTGATGCTCACAACAAAGCCTTTGAAACCCAGGTTCGAAAAATTTTTGAAGGCAATCCAGCATTGTAAAAACCTTTCTGAGAACATCAGCTGCATACAGAATCTGACCATCTTTAGAAAATAAAGGAAATCTTCCTTCTGCATAAAGCTTAGCATCAGAAGCACTGATTGCTTCAAGTTTCAAACTCTTTAATTTGCCTTTTCAAAAAGCTGCCCAGACCAAGTTTTGACCCCCCAAAAATTAAGGCAGAAATGCTAGATAGTAAAAAAAATTAGTAGTTCTTTCACTAGAACTGCAGACTCACATGCAGGGTAAATGATGAAGGCCAGAACTCACCACCTTCAGGCCATGGTTCAATGGTACAAGTTCAGCTTTATATTTCTAACTTCTAACACCAAAGAGAGATGACAAAAATCACTGGTCTGGTGTAAACTCATTTGACCAATGCAACTTCTAATGGATTAGCCTTGCAACAGGCTTCAAACTTAATCAGGTACCAACTTTCACCACACTGCCAGGCATAAAACTATCAGGAAAGCATACAGCCAGAGTAAACTCTGTATCATGTGCTCTACCAAATTTGGCAGAAAAGTGATCCTGTGCCCTGATTTTGGTCCAAATTTCACTGCTAGATAACAGCAGCGTGCAGAGTTTCAACAGCAGTGCTTCTGGAGCAACCACTTACCTTGCAATAATTTGTTTTTTCATCATGATTTAACTTCTGCTTAACTCTAATCTTTTTGTTGCTACTGCCCAAGTGTTTTGCCCTTGATGCAGGGCATCACCCCATATGCACCAGTAAGAGAGTCTTCCCCAGCCTTGTGTGGATTTATAGATACAAACATACATATAGATGCCTGCATGTATTGTGCCCTGTCCATTGGGGAACAAAGGTCCTGCTTATACTTTGCTCTGTATCTGTTTAAAAATTTTCCTTTCGAGTCACAGATCAAACCAAACAGACCATCTCACTGATAAAATGTCTCATCAGGCATAATTTGGAGGCTGCTGCCCTTTCCCCAAGACCTCTCCTGCCAACTGCAAATCATTGTGCTTCTTTAAGACTTCTTTTCAAGCCAACTCCTTAATTTTTAACAAAGTTTTCCTGTAGTTCACCATGTACTGTTCAGTCTGGCTGTTCTTGCCCTGTAACCCCATGGCCTGGGAACAGATGCTGGATTTCCCCTGTAGCAGCAGCGATCTGGGGCAAGGTGCTCCTTTTGGGAGCCATGTACAGTGCATCCCCACGTGCTGTAGCTGCTCACACCCCCTCAGTGTTTGGGGCAACCCCAGGGCAGGCAGTGCAGCACAAGCTGTGATTGCCATATGCCCCCCTCCCTGATAACCCTCCCGAGGCACTGAGGTTCAAGGTACTGTGTTAGCTGAGCACTTGAGATCTTCAGATGAATGGAGTTTCAGGATGATGGTTATTTTTAGCATTTTTAAAATACTTATAGTACCAGTTTTGTGTAGCTGTGGGCTTTGCAATAGTGCCTGAAAAGGGGCAGCAGTGAGCAGTACTCTGTTCAGACTGCCAGACAGCCAGAAATCCTGAAAAAGCATCAAAAGGAATCTGCAAATTTGTCTCAGAAAAAAAATCAGGTCGAAAACCAGGAAATGTCTGTGGAAAAACAGACATATGGGAGCTCTAGTTCTTCCATAATATTCCAGTAGATGAAGTCTGGGCAAAGAATTCAGCTTCTCGTAGGGTGGAGTTTTATCAATTTATTAAAAGAGTTTAATGATGTGTGAAACCTGGCCTGGTCCCACCTACTCCTTCTCACCTAAAAGCTACTCATAGAACAGGCTCCCCTTGTACGTGCATAACAAAAAGATGGCTCATAGAAGAATGAGCAGAGAGCATTTATTTGTACCTGTGAATTCTTGATGTGAAGATACCATATAAATACACATGCATACAGAGGTGAAAATTGCCATGGATTATGGGTTTCTCCAAGAAAAATATAGCCAAAGAATACTTACAGCTACGGGTCAGTTCACATGGCTTTGCAAAAAAAAAAAAAAAAAAAAAAAAAAAAAAAAAAAATCTAAATTATGTGTTTGAAAATATTCACTTCAACAGACAAAGTACTAGTTTAACTTCCATGATCTGAATTATTATTTTAAAGCAGCTGTCTATCAGATCTGAAGTTACCTCAACAAAGGGGCTGACTGAGGATACAGCTTGCGCTTGTCTTCCAAAGTACTGAAATAAATAAAGTATTTAGCAGAGAGGACTGCAAAGTGGGCTATTTTATACTACTCACATTTTCAGGTGAGAGGCTGACAAAGCCTTTACCTTAGTGGCTAATTGATAATATCAGTTTTAACGAAGTAAGATAGACATACACATTATAAAAGACTTCTAGCAGATAGACCAGGAGGTAGAACAGGTTATAGAGAAGGAAAAACAGAAAAGCTTGGTTTATTGAACTGAGATTATGCCAGTTGTTCAGTATTTCTTAGTATTGTAGGTTCTTCTTTATTCCTTCTGCAACAAGAGTCCAGAACCCTTCAAGAAGTAATTCAAAATGGCAAGAGTAACATTTTTCTTTACCTCTACCTGGCAAATTTTCAGAGAGATACATTTACTGGATGGAAACTTCCTGCCTGGATTGGCTGTTCCTTAGTATGAGTAATGAGCAATCCATTCATCATTAGGGTTACCAAGTTTTCCATTTCATCCTCTTCCCTAAGTGCATGATTTAATTCACAACACATAAACATTTATGCAGAAACCTTGTAAAAGCAAACCCATGCCCAGTATTTTTGGCATATATATATGAGAAAACTATAGTCAGGTGGAGAAACTCAGTTTAAAACAAACTCGTATCCACTGTTTGTTCACAATATCTAATCTCTGTATCTTCTGTCTGTACAAAATTTACATTACTCTCCTTCCTTTTTTCCCTTTCACACATAGACATTTCACACTTGGCACTGCTTAGAGATAGAGCTGCTACATACCTCAGAGGAAATTTGTTCCTGAGACACATATGAGCTCTGGGAGAGGTTGCTTTATTAATAAGGTTGTAGGCCTAAAACTTAGTATGTTCTACCTTCAGGTCCCTGTGCTGCTTCCAACCTTGACCCACGTCACTTCAGGGATGCTGAGCTGCGAGAGCTGAGTGGGTGTATGGGGAAGAAGTGGCTCGTGGTGTTTGAACATTCACTATTTATATTAATGCAGAAGCACCTGTCTTCCTGTTAGAGCATGCCTGAAATATTTTTAGCTTTCTTTAGCTTCTTTTCAATGAAGTCTTTGGGTTTCTTCTTGCTCCTTAGAGCCGAGGCTGTGGTATCTCACTGCAGGGCAGGTGTAAGACCTGGATGCTGAGATAAGTAGGAGGGCCTTCAGATGGCAAAATTGCAATGACTGTGTGGACAGGTGCTTGCCCTTTCTGCACTGTGAAAAGCAACAAATTTTACAGTGCAGAAGAGTGGGGCCCCTTTTTGCATCTTGGAGTGTGAGTTTTCAGCCACCTTTCCTGGGCTTTTCCTTTGCCTTCTCATAGGTTACCAACCCCATTCTACAACCAGTGGTCTTGGGCCAGAGGTAGTCAATATTCCCTGCAATTCCAGCATTTGGGGAGCTTTTTGTCGATTTTTATTGACTGTCTTACTTTAGTCTGCAGCTGAACATGCAGCTATCCTGAGTGAACACTTACATGCTCTCTCCCAACCCTTAAAAAAAAATCAACTGTTCCTTGCCATAAGTAAATGTGATTTCCTTTCCCATTCCCCAAAATCTACCCACAAAACTAATGCTTACTTGGTGCAAGCAGAGGGTAGTGGCAGAAGAGACCTGAGCTGCAGGCAGAGCTGTGAGGCAGAGCGAAGCAGTGCTTTTTCAATGAATACTCACTGAGCCAAGAATACTTTAAACATGCCTCCTCCATCACCTTTCCTTAAAACTGAGATTATTAATGAGTCACACATATTCATATTCTTCAGAGAACTGCTGTAGAGAGAAACAATAGCCAGGTCTCCCTTTCCTTCCTTCTGGGTGGGCAAGCTGCACAATACTAAAGCATTATCACATCAACTGCTGTGCTAAGAAGCTTGACCCAAAGCCCTGTGCTAGTGAATTATTTTCCCTTGACACATGGCTTAAGGCTGAAGGATTTGAACACTTAATTGGTGCATTTTCTGCAAGGCTTTAAAGGCTTGGCAAGGTGAGATTCCTGCTAATCAGTGATACAGCTGGGAAACAGCTCCTGCAATGCATCACCAGCAGCCTCCACCTACACGAATTCATTGATCCCCCAGAGCTCAAGGGACTTGTATTATCTGAAGGTGTTAAATTCATTTCTAAGTGAAGCTGTCCAAAGATTGTGTTTCAAACATCCTTCATAAGTTGTATTCACTGGGACATGTAACTGCACTGATCTGTTATTGTATGTGAAAAAGGACACCACGACCTTCTCTCTCACATTACTGTCAAGGTGGCTCTTTGTTAACTAGGAACACAAAACAAATTCCCTGTAAATTTTTGCCTTTTCCTACAGAGGTTATCTCAGCCCCTCATTACAAGCAAGCATTCACAAAATTTACATCTTAACAGCACTTTTCTTTGTCATTGAAACTATCATCCCCCTTCCAAAAATACTTCCATTCTAACGTTGGGTCATTTGATGAGAAATATGGTAAATTAAACCATTCATTATTGACACTGCTGGAAAAGAGTTACTCAGAACATTCATTTTTCATTTTAATCCTGTCCTTTTTCTGTACTTCGGCCTCCGACTTGCAAAACCATGTTTTCTGTAATAGTCCTTACATTTTTCTGGCATTTTACTTTCTCTGCAAAAACTTCTCTAAAGAAATTCCATTACTTCCATTCTTACTGATTTACCAGTTCTATCTCACCAGAAATATTGTAAAACTACTCTTCACTAAGCTCTTGTGAGCTGGAAGGATTTCTGCACATGAAAGATTTGCAGGACAGACACATTATTGTTGTGATTCTGTTTTTCCAAGGAAAAATATTTTTCACAACGTTGCAGCCAAAAATTGTATTTTTATGTCATGACAATAAATCTAAAGAGAGCAGTTCCCATCAGAGAGAAGAGACTCTCCCCCAAAGATAACTGTATCCAACCACAAACTGACAACTATTGTTACTCATGAAAGATGTTCTCACAGGGTACACCCCAGCAGTCACACTCACTCACACACAGTTAGAAATAAAATGATACACTCTTGAAGTATTAGGGCTGCTTTGGATGGCATTCTGCACATATTTGTTGTAATTGAATAAAGTCAATCGGATTTAATTCTTTTAAACACATAAGCACAGAAGAAGGAAGCAAAGGTTGGAAATGTTCAAGGAATGCATATTTAGGGCCTTCCAAAAATCTAGGTATAAGTGCAATTTTAATATTTTTGATTCATTTTGTTTTAATTCCCTTAGCTCCTTTTCTGCTTTCCTCTGCTAAACACATGTCAAATTTAGAAGATGGCAGAAAATTCCTCTGTCCACTTTCTCCTTTTCCATTGGCCAGCAACTTAATAATATTAAGTTTTATAGACTTCAAGCCTGCTTTTAGTCCTGGCATCACATAGAAGTCCTGTGAGAGCCAACATAAGATGATCCTCACCCACAACAAAGACAGAGATAACACTGCTTCTCTTTCATTCTCTGTTTACACCAGCATCACCCATGGCTTTGCAGCACCTCTCTCAAATTTGTAAATGACAAAGACCTTCCAACAAAACCAGGCTCAGCTTCTTCAAGTATCTTTGACAACTTAATTAACTTCGCAGGCTGGCATCTCAGGACTGGCAATGGTAAGGTAGTTCAAAGATCAATTAAAAGATCAGTTCTTTTTCTCTGCATATGGGAAAGTATTTTTACACTAGCAAATACCAATTTACAGTCATTAAGTTCTGTGAATAAGCCTGCTGACACACCGGGGGTCCCATTGAAACACACTCTTCACAAATACAGTAGGTGTAGTGTTTACCCATTGCTTAACTGTGCTGAATAAGCTCTTTGACAAACAAAAGCTTTCTTACTGGTCCCAGTTATCAGAAGGTGCATTACATGCACTCTGCTGCCATCATTCAGCACCTTTTCTCATCGTCCTACCAAACAATTTTTAATTAGCAAACTTTCCAAACCATTAGAACTAAATCTGTCTGTGCAGCGATGGAGTAAAACCACTGGTGTGAGTTGCTGTAGTTCACTGGTTTAGATTTTGTGTATCTATCATGATGCCAGTGCATCTTGCATAACCCCAACATCCCTTAGTTTGTACTTTGATTTTCCTGTAGTTTGATTTTCTGCTTTTACATTATGGGTAGTAAATGTTCATTGTCTCCTGTCAGGGCAGTGATGCAATGCAGCAGGGTGCCTGGCTTGGCAGAGCTGGGTGCTGCTGGGGCAGCCCTGTGCAGCCAGCTCAGCCTCCCTCCCTGCCCCTGCAATGGTCGGATTCCCCCTGGGTGGCAGCCATTTGTGATAAGTGCACATCCTTATATTGGTAAGATGTACCTGGGAACTGTGTGCTTCCCTGCACGGTGGTTCTCATGGCATACCGTGTGTTATATCGTGTGTCCTCTTGGCAATGAATTTCTGTCTCACTAAGGTTACTTTCTAACCCAAAGCACAGCAGTATCAAAAGGAATAATCTTTTAGACGTTCCCATGATTTACACCGTATTATGTTTATTAGTGCATTTGGGTTTTGGAGAGCAAATGAAGACATCAGTGGTGACATTCTGGGAGTTCATGTGCTTAGGCCTGTACTGTGGATGTGTAAAATATCCACTGTCCATCTGAGGGTTTAATTTTGCTTTTTTCACAGGCTCTGTGATGCACATCTCTGACATTTCAGTTTGCTACACTGTGCTAAGTCCTGCAGTCTCTTGACTTCTCACCCATCTCACCCTCTGCCATAGGCTACAAAACTAGAACAAAGCTTGAACATGACAAATGAAGCTTGGGAACCAGAAGAAAGAAATCAGAAAGCAGATTTTTGCTGCAATATACTTGACAGCCCTTTCCCTGCAAGCCATGAAAAATTTTTTTGACCAGCTAAAGCTGGACAAGATGGTCATCTTATACTCTGCAGAACTTTTATGTGCATCTGTCTAAAGGTATATAAACAAATGCCTACACACATCTATCAACATATACGTGTGCGTGTGTGCGTGTGTGTGTGTGTGTGTGTGTGTGTGTATACTCGCATATATATATATAGAATGTGCAGACACTGGAGAATTTTATAGTGCTGTGATGGGATAAATGAGCCTGACACTTACATGAAAACCTAGAGTCAAATTAGACAGTGTTTGAATGAGCAAAAAAAGAGATGGTGGCCCTTCCAAACAAGTCATGCATCTTCTTTATAACACAGAGATATGTACTCACTGTTTCACTTAAGCAGTGGGAAAATTACTTGGAAGTATTTTAAGAAAAGGAGGAAGGGAGATTCAATTTTATTTGTTTATATGTCTCTCTGTAAAACTCTAAATATCTTGAATCTAACTATATGAGGCCAGAAGAAAGGATAAAAACTTCTAACAATGATCTAAACCAGATTTTAATGTATATAAAAAGGTCAGCTACTAGACACTTTTCCATGGTTAGATTTGAAGTTTATATGTTTTGTTGGACACTTAACATAAAGCTCTTCAAAGCTGCAGGATGTCAGACTTTATTGCTGTAACACATGTAATGAAAACGGAAGTGCTCCATAACAATTTCTTAGTAGTATTTGATAATGCTGTAATTGGGATGTTTACTGCCTGAATGTATTGTTTTGGCTATTGGATCTAGAAGGGAAAAAAAAATAGCTCAAGAGAGGCCTCTTGGGGGTGTCAAGAGAAGCCAGGCTGCACAAATCACTGACGGAAGATAGTACAACTTTATGGAGTCTACACACCTAAAAATTTTTTTTTCCCCTGTGAGTGCTTCATTCCTATTGATAAAAGAAACAGTTCTTTGAGTGTAGTAGGCTGTCTGCTCTTTGTAAACCATTAGTCAAAACCTTCCAAAGGAAAGACCTGCAAGTTTTCAAGCTTTTTTCTGCTTCAAGCTTTCCAAGCCTTTCAAGGCTTGGTATGGTAAACATGCAATAGACAGGGCAAGGTAGCTTTCTGCCTAGGATAGGGCTGCAGACACTGCCATTTCAGGTACTCAAACCAACCAGAAAGAGTTCCTGTCATGAAAGAAACACATTCGGATATTTAAAAGTTTTACTGTGAGTTTTATCGGGGTGGGGGTATGTGCTTTGGTTGAAGGATTCTCTAGGTACGCCTATACTATTCTCAGAAGCAGATTTGGCAGTAGCTATGAAGAAGGCCACTTTCCTGCTCTGTCTGTCCCCGCTGTGGAGTCAGGCCATGGGCATCCCTGCTGAAGCATCCCAGCTGAAACAGTCCCTGATGCCTCTTCCACAGCCACACTGCCCTGAGCCCTGCTTGGGCCACCCTTGTGAAAAACGACTGCAGGAAACCTTCTGTGTCTGTGGGTTTTATTACCCCTACCCATGGAGGACAAATATATTTAATATTTAACATTTCCTATATGTTAAAACCAGCAGTACAAGAAGGGCAACTGACTGACCTCACAGCTGGCTTTAAAGACAAGAAGCCAGGCAGCTCTCTCTGCCCTACATGATAGCTTTCCTCTATTGCAGAGCAAAACAAGTCACCCAGTGTGCAGATGGGAGGAGTTCACCTGAGTTGAATTTTGGCTCTTTCTATTGCGAACAGGCTGTGCTTTGTGCAGGTTTCTGTTCAACTGCAGGAGAAAAAGTTTTCTTCTTTAGAACATTTGGCACAAAAAGAAAACCAAAGTAAGAAAGAATTTTTAACTGCTTGCCGTATGAAAATGTCTCAGGATTATTTTTTTTTAATATCATTCAAGTCCTGAGATATTATGAAGCTAGGTGTGCAGTGGAAACCTAAACAGACCAGACATTGGATATACAGTATTTTTTTTCTGAGTCTTTGCCCACCGAGTTTCTTTGCAACTACTAAACAAGGGTCTTGAGAAAACAGAACTCTCAAACAACCACATTTTGTTGAGAAAAATAGAATTATTTAGAAGAGTTTTTCTCTTTTGTGTTCTCTAAGCAATCCAATCTAATCTTTTAAAGTGATGCTTCAATAAAATATTATCAAAAGGAATTATATCTTTTAAAACTCTTTGGTGTCTGTAAAACACAGTTCTGCCCATCACAGGGGGAGGCACACATGAGTCTTCTGGCTGTGTTGGACTGTCACATATCATACAAGGGTGTGATGGACTTCTGAAACAAGCCAAAATATCTATATTGCAATAGCTCTAATTTTCACATCCTTGGGTAATTTTGTCATTTGTTCTTGATTATACAGCTTGCAAGTGCAGGTAGGTGCCATGGCAGGTGTGACATTAACACTGTGGTTCTACACTGCAGATACTGTCAAATACAGGCACAGCTCCCTGTTTTGTCTTCAAAATAAAGTGTGTGGTATAATTTCCTTGCCCTTGGGGATATTCAGTCACTCCTTTTTGCATACTGCAAGATGCAGTTTTCTATTAGTCTAACCACTGACAGCTGCGGTTACAACAGAAATAAACAAAAGTAGCACAAAGATGAATGAGACTGGTTGAAGATATATTGTAAATATTCCCCCCAAGGAGCTTTATTTCTTGCCTGATGATGTTCTTTTCTACTACTGCTATGGAGCTTGCAGGTGAAAAGTATTTTCCAAAACAAAGCTTGTCAACAGGAGGAGGGCTCAGGAGAATCCTGAGTCTTTACTTCCCTCTCAGAAACAAGTTATAGCCCTCGTGACCATAATCATTGATCACTGGATAATTTCTTTAGATTTGAATTGAAATTAAAAAGTCGCATCTCAGTGGTATGAAATGCAGGCCACTATTTCAATACACTTACACAATCAGATGGGTTGCATATACAGATGTCTGGGGATCATTGCAGAGATCAGCTTGTTTGGTCCTTGAAAGGGAATATTTTTTGAGAAGAAATGTATTAAGAACTGCTGTTATTGTAAACACACACACACACACACACACACACATGCAAATCCCTAGACTGCAAACAGTGCATCAGGGTTACATGTCTCTGTGTTTCATTTCAGTCAACTACTGATCAGGGAAGATCTTGGGTTGAAGGAGTGAGGAGGACTCGGGCATTTGGTATCTGGTGGGTGACACTGACTGTTCTGTGCTCCTGCTGCAGTCACTTCCGAACTTGCTGTGCTTGCATTTGCTGGAGGTCATGCAGAGCAGGGGCTCTAACTCATGGGCCATACTTGCAGTATGCTGATTAATTTTTTTCTGGTTTTTTGGTCCCTGTGTCTATCCCCATCAGTTTACTGTTACTTTTCTTCTCACAGTAGTGATGTAAGGCTATTGCCTTGATGCATTGTTGCATGCTATATTTGTCATGTAAGTAACATAAAAGACAAACACAGAAAGACTAGAAAATAAGGCAAAAAATAGAGTAGCCCAAATACACCAATTCAAAACTGAATCTGAGTGTCAATAACTCTGGCATTTTATTTTAATTTCCCATCTGAATTTTAGCTGAATATAAAGACGACTTGCAAGAAATCTATACTATTAATATTCCAAATTGCTGAGAAAAATCATAGTTAACACCATGGAAGAGGGTGATAGAAGACTTTTTGGGTTGGTTTTTTTTTTTTAATCCACAGAAAACTGTATCACCTAGTAGGCCTTTTTTCATATACTGAATAGAAATCATAGTTGACAGATTTATCTGATGTCACTCTGAGTTAGAACTCAGAATTTTGCCAAAGACAGAAGATAAAATCAGCTGTGTACCTATGTCAAATTTTCTATACGCTTTTCATTTATTTCAAAGAGAAAATAAGGGAGTTCTTTATATCTGCTTTTAAAGTGGACTGTCGCCAGGGCAGTTCTGCTTTACCCTGCTTCTCTCCCAGCTTGTGCATTTATCTCTTTAGCTTTCTGAGGCATGTTGTCTCTCTTTGTACTGATAAGAATAATCCGCTGATCCTCCTTCCCTTCCCTGCAGTATTCATGCAGAGTCTGGCATAAACTGACATCCATATGGCATTCATCCTGTTGAATGGCACTTGGAGCAATGTGGGGCCGTGGGAGGACAGGTCAACTGGATGACCCTTGGGGCAACTACACTGACTCTTACCCCCAGAACTGCTGACTGCTGTCACAGCACAGTGTAATCACATTTTACAATGTCATCCTTTAGAGCTTTTATGCTGGACACACTAAGCAGTTTACACCTTCTCCTAGGCTACAATTTGCCAGAGATTGTATATGTGCATTTAAACCTGATTTCCAGGTAAAAAAAAATTCTGCCTGACTCATGAAACCTTTGGTGAGGTGGGGGAGACTTTATAAACAACAGAAGAATCTGGAAGATGCAGAAATTGAGGCAGAAAGCCCACTGAAGTGGGTTGGGATGTTGGCATCTGTCTGGTCATCTGTGCAGACAGACCCCATCTGTAGGGGTCAGTCCTACCCTGTTGTCATGGTGGGAAAATGCTGAAATATTGTAGAGAAAGGCCAAGTTGATGCTCTGATTTCCTCTCTAGATTTGCTGACTTGCTCTCTGATATATTGTTCTATTTGAGTGCTTTGTGGATTCCAGTCGGTCTGGAAGGCACCATTTTAAAGCCTGGAAATCAGACGTGGTTGCAATTGTAGAGACTTCAGCAGTTCCCATTTAATACATTCCTTAGGAAGCCAAAGATGATTTTCTTGTTACCCTCCCTGCAGTAGGCATTTTCATCAGGGAGCTAAAGCAGTGAATTTGAATCTACAAGACCTTCTGTATACCATGCTGTACTGGAGGATAGAATATTTTGAACTTTGTATGAAATTCAACTGGAATTAAAATAAGGAGAGAAACCAGAGGAAAAACATTAAAAAATCCCTGTCTCATAAGTGTACTATGAGACTGTTATTGAGAAGATTCTAAAATAGAAAAAGTAGCAGCAATTTGTCAATTTGCTATTTCTCAACTATTAAGAAAGCCTATAACATTTATTTCAACTGCCTTGCAAATCCTAAGAATTTTCACTGCTTAATGGCATTGTCAAATCACACTCAATTGCAGCATAGTGCTAGAATGTGCTTGCAAGCCATTGTTGTTTCCAGTCTTGATTTCAACATTCTGCTTACAAGCAATTCATTTTGAAAAGATGTGGGGCACATAAAAAAAGGAATGTTTTTATTTTCTCATAGGGGACGTGTGTTTTCTGTCTATCCTCATGCTCACAAAAGGGCAGGGGAATTTGCACAAGAGGAGAGAGAAAATCTCAGCAAAGATTGCTATAGATCTGAACATTCTAAACTACCTGTTTACCCGGAAAACCATTTTGTGCAACATTTCCATTGTCTATTTTGTTAGAAGTGGATGAACAAAGACAACCGATTTGCACAAACAGCTGTCAAAAACTGATCTTAAAAGTTCAGAGATAAAAACTCTTTCAAAACTGGAATTTATAAAGAAATAATGTGAGCAGACCAAATCAGACTCTGATCTTCAAAGTTAAAAATTAATGAGATCACTCTTACACTTAAATTAAACAACTGGTAAATACTTGAAAGTCTGGGATAAAACATCCCCAACAAACAACAAAACCAAAACAGCCCACACCTTGTTTAAAAGTGCAGAGGTATTTTACATCTTGCTTGTAACTCTGCAGTTCTCATTTACAGTATCTGCATCCCATGGAGCTTTCCTTACATACCTCTACAGCTAATCAGACTTTGCCCTAAACAGACTTCTATTCACAAATACAACCACCTTAAACTCTATTGACTGTTAGTTTAAAAGATCTCCACTGTTTCTTCTCTTCTTTGTTACTTTCTTATGGTACTGCTGCTCACATCCAGCATGTCCAAGAAAGCTGCTTGTTTATGGCTCTGGCACCTGAATCTTGCCTTTTCATTCCTCCATGCCCTAACCTCTGGCAGGAAAGGAGGAGAAAGGAGATAGCTGATTGAAGGGCAAACCAAGCAAATGAGAGAGACAACAGCTGAGTAAAAAAAGATAAACACATGGGAAGTGCACAAGGTCATAATTCAGGGATCAGTAATGACAATGAAGGTGATTAGCATGGAGACTAACATGCGACATGGTTAAAATTATCTCTTCTTTGCTTTTGTGCCTTCAAGTTGGTATGCAAAGAGCATCAATTTCACCACATATTTAGAACTTGCAGAGCAAAGTTCTGGTAAGGAAAATGTACTGCCACATCACTAATTTTGTCTGAGTGCCCTTAAGGAACTTCCTTTCAGGTTTGATGCAGTACAAGCAACACTACCCTCAGAACCATATAAGGGGATTGTGTTCAGCAAGTAGAGCTTGAACTTCCTATTACATCAGGACGTGTAACCCATTTTTTTGCTGCATATAAGTAAATAATGTGTCCATCAGTCCATGAAGTTTCTCCAGTCGGTCAAGTGATGCTCTTGTCAAGGTTTGGGCTTCTTCCCCATATGAAGATAGGTGAGCATCCTTTTCAGTTAACTCTTTCAAAACTGCATCCAGTGTTTACAATAAGGCCTCTTATTGTATGCCCACTATATGATTTTCAGCTGCAAACTTTCTTCTTAAGTCATTGAAGCCCTTGATAGCTTAGGGAAACTGTCGTGGGACCCTCCCCCCGTTCCCCTGGGGGGAGGGGGGGATGCTCGGGTGGATTTGGGATCTGGGACGGGGTCTCCCTGCCCCTGCATCTGCCCTGGTCACATGTAGCCCAGGTCTGCATTTGGTTGGTGGCTTTGTGTCCCCCTGGGAGGGGAACTTGGGAATTGTCTCGTGACTTGGTCAGTGTGTGTGCTGATTCCCCACCATGCGGACGCCATTAAAGATCTGCTGAAACATCCACAAGATGAGTCTTTCCTGATTCTTTCCGTGGACTAAGCTGTCTCCAGGAAGGGTGCAGAAATCGCACCACAACAGGAAACATAAAAGGGGAATGAGTAACACCTTCCAGCCCACATAACCTTCAGTGTGCAGTGATACACTCTTTTGGGGAACGTGATAGAGTGAGATTCAAGTTGCCAACAACCTAAAGGTCCAGTAAGGTCCATTCTTGTGGCTGAGACCCACTGATTGCAGAAGGGAATAAAGCTATCATCACCACACAGCTGTGTGGGTTCATTCTCCACACCACGAGGTACTGGATTATGACCAGTGACTATCAGGCTAACTGTGGTGGGTTGCCCAGCACATGGAGGCTGCTAGCTACAGCTTTAGCAAAACTGCTTAAATCTGAGATTCCCATTGCCTTACTCCTTCCAGACAAAGCTGATTAAATAATCTGGAAATGTCTACAGGCATGACAACACTGTGGAGGTCTTCAGTATCAGCATGACATTCAACACAATGCATCTCTATCTTGAAAGTTAATTGAAATCCCCGTGGGTAAAAAAAGCTCATGTAACATTTGCTTCACTCATGACTCACTGTGGGATACAGCGATGACTCCCAGCTCACTGTGATGGATAGCCTCAGAACAGCAGTGGTTGACATTTTCTGTGTCTTGGCCCTTTAATATGTTTTATGTTTGCACAGTTGCAATGAACATTCTTGACTGCCTTTAATCCTGGCTGATAAATGAAGCATGAATCTCCCTCTAACCTTGGATACTCTCACAGCTGATGCTTGCTTGATATGATCTGCATTTTTCTATGGACTCTGTTGGAAATTGTCCAGTTAGCTCTCTGCAGCTATTGGAAGAGCATTGCCATTGATTGCTTAATGCTTTTCCTAAAAATTATAAAGGCATGCTTGCTTTTTTAACCATACAATAGTTATAGATACACATTAACCAGTTTCCTGGGTTGTAAAAAGTCTATACAAAAAAGCGCAAGAATTAGGCTCGAGATCCTACAGGAAAAAGCAATAAAAAATCCTTGGACAAATAAGGATTCTGCCTGCTTGATTGAAAATTTTAACTCTAAAGCCATACAGTCAATCTCTGTGCCTCAGTGAAGTATTTCTACATGGAAAAGCAGCTGAATTCGATATCATATCTGGAATGAGACGAGCATGAAAAAGAAAATGATAATGATAGGAAAAATTCTTCCTCCTTTCTTTCTCACATGTCAAAATAATACTTGAGGAGCACTTGTGATGTATGGTTCTCCATGCATCTTTCCCCTTCTAGTTATAACCTTTTCAAAGCACACACTTCCCTTATGGAAAAAAGCTGCAGATCAAAGCATGACCATTGACACCACAAAAACAAAGAGACAAGGTTACTGGATCAAACCCAAGAAGCAAAACTGATGAAAAGCCTTCAAGTGCAGAGCAGACTGATGAAAATAAGTGTGCATTGCATGATTTGAGTAAAAAAGGGCTGAAATAGAAGAGAAGAGGAAAGACTGATGAAAGCCAAGGGCTGAAGACTCATGAAGAAAGCATAAGAAGCTGATGGCTCCAGACTTGGGTTTCATAAGAAGAAACTCTATAATGCATTTAAAATTTAGTGGAGAAGCCCCTGACTTTGACATCAAATCACAACACAGAATTAGGAGGAAAGATACTGAAAAAAAACTTCCTCTCAAGGGTATACTGAAAGTATTCAGAGAGGTGATAATGAAAAATTTTTTCACCATTGATCTGGGTGTATTTGGAAGCACATTGACTATGGCTATATTTTGTGCCCTAAAAATGGCCAGAGAGCCCATAAATTGTGTAAAATTAGCCAGCCTCTATAATGGGTTCTTATGCAAAACATGTATATTCTTTTGCTGAAGTTCCCACTAACTCCAGACAGGCATATTAGAAGTTACACTGCTAGATTGTAACATACCCTTCAGTAAATCTCGTGTCGTCATAGGTTCTTCTACGCAGGTAGGCAATGCAATTGCATTCCCACATATATTGATGGCAAATGTAATCAATATTGACAGAAAGACATTTCTTTCTGTATAAATTTCACCACACAACTTCACAACTAAGTAGACTTGGGATCCCAGAAATGCTAACTCTCATGCCATTAAAAAGCCACTTAAATATTGTCTTACCCTTCCCCGTCCACCACGTGAAGTGTGGGTGAATGAGCTTCTTAATACTACCTTCTAAAAGCAAGTGAATTTTAACCACAGAATCCTGCATTAGAGTAAGATATTTAAAACATCACAAAAAGCAGGAAACAAAGCAAGGAAGACTTGCTTCCTTTATGTTGCAGCTGCCTTGAATTCTTCTGTCATGTTCAGGTACTGTTGTACCATGCATTCTTCTACCTTGTAGGCATCTGTCAGTCAGCACAGGAGATGACATGAATGACACGAGGATATTGCAATGAGAGTTTAAACAGATTTCTTTCTGAATGCTTATGTCACTTCTAAGTCATGAGTTAAGAGAGGGAAAGAAAATTTAAAACAGCAATTGCAAGAACTTGGCATATTGAGAGGATTGCAGGAGAGGAAAATTGGTTTGACATCAAACCACACTTTTCGTACCACCAACATCCAGCTAAGAATGGATGATTCAGTTAAAATCAGAATTCTCCTCCTGTGCAGTCATTCAGTCCTGTTCCAGTTTTATAAAGTGCCCAGTGATTTAGTTATACGTTTGATATCTACCCTTTTTTTTTTTTAACTGAATTTTTGGTAAATTCAAAACTTGCCAGGAATGGGAGTCAGATTCACTGGAGTTTCAGATAAGGCAAGGGCACATTCCCAGACTGTGGGAAATCCCATTCCCTTTTCTGTCGAAAAGAATTTGACCCCAAGTTATCCAGATTCACCAGAAGGAGCCCAAGATACCACGCTGTGTCCTGCAGGTACCCACTCTGCACACTGGGCTGTGCATTCAAACCCCTTCCTCCTGCAGGCATTGTAAACCCGCCAAGGTGCTGATGAACACACTCTATCTTTAGGGATTTGCCGCTGGGGTGGGGGCAGAAAAGTTGGGATGCTAGCATGCCCTTCCCTTTAGGTCTCACAGGAAAGCTGGTCAGGCCAATATGTACCCACCCACCACGTTTCAAGAGGACCCAGTGGTGAATTTTGGGGGAAGACAACAAAAGAGCAGAAGTTACAAATTTATGTTCAGGGTAGACTTGGTAATAATGGCCAGGGATGGGGGAAGTGAACCCTTGAGCACATGAACTTCTATATCTACTTCCCAGTACAGGGTTGGATTTCTGTATACCTTATTTCCCTGCTCTTGGAATTTATCTTTACTCTTCTCCACTCTCCTCCTACCTGGCACAGCACATTAACAGCCCACCACTAAATCTGAACACTGCAAATACCCTCCTGAGAAGAGTACAGGTCCAAAGTTTCTTCAGGCAACCACCTTTTACAAGTAATTTCATAGAGATCTTAGGAAAAAATATGTCATAAATTACTGTTTGTGAGATTACCACCTCTCAAATCATTTCTATTTATCAGGAATATGACTCATGATCCAGAATATTGCAGAATTTTAGTCAAATACTTTTTGGGACTTTAAAGTCTTGCCAGCCCTATATGAATGGGAGCAGAGTATATCGATACATTTGAAGGTGTCACCCAGATGAGTCCCTTGTTGCCATTTTGATGTAATAAGCAAAGCCTCCTGACTACCATATCAACTCAGGAATTATACAGACGTAAAGCAGCATCATATACTTGAACTGAAGAGAAGGATCCTTAAGATGCATCATGCTGTACCTTAACTGGACCCCATAAATTCAAATTCAGGGGTTTGTCACGGTAGACAAAGAAATTTCCTTTCCTCCAGGCTTTCTGTCTTCTGAGTAATAAACCAAGTTACTTCATAGTACCATGCAGACAATAAAACCAAACCAAAACCACCACATCAAAACCAACACATGAATATGTGGGAGTGAAGAGATATTATTTCTCTCCTGCTTCTTTACTGTTCTGAAATACATTAATAGTTCCTGAGTAATGAAATGTTAATGACTTTAAGAACCCACATGAATTACTTACATGGAGTAACTTCTGTTTAAGAAATTACTTTTTGTGCGTTAGACACAGTGACATTTCTCATAAAGAGAAAAACAGAAGTACAGAATAAGCAGCTAGGAAATTGTTTGGACAAATAGTGCAAGTTTTACTTTTGATCTGGCAATCTTAGGTGAAAGAGCACTGCATGTTGATAAAATTAATTAAAAATGCACTTTTTGTGAGCAATTATTATGCAAGATTAGGACTCCTGATACATGAGACCTGTCCTAATAGAATTGTGTCACCTGAATATTCATGGGACAGTGTGAGAAAAGTGCAATTGGGTGAAGTAAATGTGCCCAGAATCGAAGCTAACTGGTGTAACACAAGCTTTCCACTACTGTTTCAATGCTATTTGGATGGCCCGTGATTCAAATTATATTTATACAGCATTGATAGGCAAATTTAGGCAAGAAAGAACATAAGTGCTATATGTTTATATTTTGCAAACATCAATAATGGATCAGTGCTCTTGATGATCTTTAATTTAAAATAAAACAACAAGAAAATTTTTCATCATTATTGTTAATAATGCTATTTAGACCTCCTGAGAGGAGCAGATAAGGAATAAATCTTTTCTGTTAAATCCATGCTGATTTTGTAATCTAAAAATGACTTTTTTCCTTTTTCTTTATATGGAAAATTAAGAATTACTTAGTTGGCTCAGTGTGAGATGGGCTGTATTGGCCCAGTGCATGTGAGTCAAGTCCTGCTGTTGGTGCACAGACTTTACCTCTGAGAGGAAATACATCTGTATGGACATCTGTGCCTTACAGGCTCTGTCTGAAGACAAAATGGCAGTTCCTGCTGAAAAAGGGTATGGGAACCCCTTGCTGTAAAGCAATTGTGAGAAAATAAGTCAGAATGAGAATGCTGGATCCACCAAGGCAGCGCTGAGTCTGGGAAACTGTGAGCAGTGGCAGCTCCTGTTTCTCACACAGCATCTGCTGCAGTCGGGATTTCTCAACACGCACAGTTAAGGTGCTGGCCCAGTATGATCCAGGAAGTATCTTCTCTGTTTCACTGGAGGAACTCTGCTTCAAAGGGCAAGCCTACTAGTCTCAGGAAATAAGAACCTGAAACTTGCAGAGAAAAGAATGTGGAGTAAACAGAGAGCTGGCAGATGTAGCTGCATGCCAGGGATGATCCTACCAGCCCATAAATATTGATGACTTTGCAGTCTCTGAATGCAGATTATTCAGGACGCTGAAGCCTGCAGCTGCACATTCACAGCTTGCTGCTCTCGGAAAGAGCATTCCTGAGAATGTGCATCCGCCTGTCTGAGAATCCCCACTGCTCTTTTTAACTCTGCTGAAACAACGCTCTTCTCCTTCTGGAATTTATATTTTATCATAATAATTCAAAAAGGCAAACAAAATATTTGTTTGGCTAAACCTATTTGCAAACAGCTGTAACAGGTTGCTATAAAAACAGGTTGTTACAAGACAGGGGATAAAACTCTCCCCTCTTTTTCCTCTATTCCATATATGTCCTTCATACAGCAACTTTTGTCTAAGACTGTTGAATACAAATAAGCAGAAATAACTAGAGATCACAGTGACAGTTCATTCATGGGTGTATCATGCATAACCTTAATATATTTGGCAATAACATCAGCCCTTCATTTGGGTATGGATCCAGTTAAACTCTGGGACTCAGACATCCTTAAGAGAAATTAATTTAAGATTCATGCTGGTCCCTTAATTCAATAAGCCAAAATTGGAGCTGACATTCTGAGGATAATAAAGAAACCTAGGAAAGTATTGAAGTCCAAACAAGGACAAGCCAAACCACAAAGGATTCAGCAGAGTATTTCAGCATTTCTGAGAAAAAGTAAAGTATTAGGAGCTCAGAGCCCATCAGGGGTTGGCTCATGTTTAAGGACAAAAGTTAAAAGGCTGCAATTTTACTTTAATTCTATGACAAAAGTAGCAATGCCTCAATATTTGCTTATCACTTTGAAATAAAAAAATAGTTGATTTATTATTACATATCACATAGGTATACATGTACTGATGAATGTATTCATAGCTGTAAATGCATATATATACATGCAAACTCTACTATCATTATTCGGTACATGGCTATTACAAATCCATGCTTAAGGCCTGATTGTACCACATTAAGTAAGGTCTTACTCTACACGTATTTTTAACAACCTACCTGTGCTCTCTGTCTTCTGTGTTCCAACAGGGTCATGATCTCTCAATCAACATTTGTAAAAATACTCATAGGTATAACAGACTTGCTTTAAGCACTCTGAACATGGCCCACATGGAAAAAGAGGCCAGAGCTCAGGCTATTAAATCGGATCTATTCTGGACAACAATGACATGTGTTTTAAATTTTCACAGAACTTCAAACATGTACAAGGGCTTTCCTGAGAAGAGATGCTTCCCTTCACTGGGGTCTAGCACAGAAAGTGCAAATTAAATTAGGAGTGAAATTGGTCGCAGGGGTGTAGTGTTACTGCATCTTGCAAGGAATCTTGTGCCTCAAACAGCATCAAAGAATTATCATTTCACCGTAGGCATTTTTGCCGTGTGTCAGACACCACAGCTTCCTTGTTCATGAAGGGAGTTTCCTGCTGAAATGCCTGTTAAAAAGCCTGGACTTGACTTTCTGTTATAGATTACCACAAGCTTTAGAGGTTAATCAGTTAATTGGCAATTATTTTTGAATATTACTATCATCTTTAGCTCAGGTCTCACTTAAATAGACATAAAAATGTTTTGTGTGTGATGTTCTCAGCTCCTTCTGGAATCAAATTTCTTGTCCAATTTCAGGACAGTCCTTTCTAATGCAGCTGCACTATAAGTGGTCTGTGCTTCTGTGTCCTGGTTTTGTTTGCAGCTAAATGGCAGTTCAAACTCAGAAGCAATTCTGTTGAGCATATACGTAGAAATCTAAAACTGATAAAATAGTTTGAAGAAACTCTTCCGTGGACTCCCACCAATGTGTGTGTCAAACCAACTCTTTCTCCTTTGCTCCTTTATCTCTTTTTCTCCCTGTCTAAACAGTTTGCTTACTTACAGTAGGATCATCACTAATGCCTTCCAAAACTTTCCCAGAGCTGGTGAGACTACAAGCAATCACATCTCATGCTGAAAGCACATCCAAATGCTGTACACAATGTACAAAAATAAGATACCAGGTTTGAATTCAAATTTTTTTAAAATTACCTCTTTTTTTCATTTGCCTCTCTTGTATCATTAAAGCAACCAGATAAAACACATGTTTGAAAACTTGGGGCACAGTGATTGATTAGCCCCAGTCCTTTCTGTTATGGAAATCTCTGGGACTCCACGCAAGCTCCGAATGCTAGCCACTTGTCTACATAAAGCCTGGGGGACCTGAAAGTCCAGTTCTTCTTCAAGAAAACCTGCTGGATTGGCACATGTTCTTTTGCAGCGTAAGCTTCGTCCTCTGGCTCTCTGTTGGTGTCCCTTTCTTTACAATATTGTACTTGCACACTTGCATTAATATTAATTCACTTTTATTTAACACTTTTATATTATTTCTACATACTCCAGTGCCTCAAGTCAAGGTTTTCTACAGCTAGACAAACCTTCAGTTTTGCTTGACTGCAAATGATTCATCTTTTCTCTAACAATAATATTTATTTCTACATTCACTTCATAAGGTCTCAATCTGTTGACACCAGCATGGTACCATTATCAATGGTATAAACAAAGAAAAATTATAACATTGAGACCGAATCAAACTTGTGCATTGTGTCTGTGGTTGGATTTTAAATGGATGCAGCTCCAGAGAGTTTATCCACATAAAAGTAATAATTGACATTCCTGAAGTAATAACTGCTCGGCCACATTTCAAACTGCTAGCTCAGACATTTGCATGCTTCCAATATGAGCACGATATGGCTCAGTCTTAAAGCTGCCAAAGCACAGTAGGTTACTCAGCATGCATAAAAAGAACTGACATTACATTCAGCAGGGACTTTATCTTGTTTGAATAATCCTCCCTACAAGATTATTTCAGCATGCAATGTGTTTCATTTGAGCAAAGTCAGAGAATGCAAAATAATGTGAAGTAATTATGCTATTAAATGTTGCTATTACTTTTTAAGCCCTCTGTCTCAAAGCATAAATAGTTTTCTCAAGGCTAAAAATTGTCAGCAGAAGATCAAATGCATCTCTTGAGTAACCTCATTAAAACCAATGAAGTTCCCTGAAGATTGAGATTGGTCCCTTATTCCACTACACTCAGAACTAGGAAAATCATAGGAATATTCTTTGCTTCCGGTTGGTATTGATTTGCATTTCTAGAATAGCTTGATTTGAAGTTCTCAAAATATTTTACAGTCCTGTATCGAACAGAATAGTTCCATTTACCAGTGTCCTGGGTTATCTCTATTCTGATTACCATCTTCAGGAGCTGTTAAAATCAGGTCTGGTAATGTTCCCGGCCTCCTCCCTCTGGGCTATCTGCTGTTAATAGCCCATCAGTGCCTTATCTCATAACTCATCATTCCATTGTGAGATGCTCCGCCCAGGGGGAAGGAGCCAAGCATTCCTACCTGGATGAAAGGTTGAGAATTTTGCAACAGAGACAGCCTTTTCCCACTGGATTTCCAGAGGACAGGAGCTACACAAGCACCACTGGACTCTCTGAGGAAAGACCAGACCTCTTCTACAAGATCACTGCTTCAACAAAATTACATCTGCCAATTCAGGAGGACTGCAGCCACCATTTAATCAGACTGCTACCAACAGCCTGTGACAAGAGGGTGTCAGGGTATATTTCTGACTCTGTCAGTGGTTTGTTTTGTTTTGTTTTGTTTTGTACTCTTGCATTTTTTTTTCTTTTTTTCAATTTTCCCAGTAAAGAACTGTTATTCCTATTCCCATATTTTTGCCTGAGAGCCCCTTAATTTCAAAATTCTAATAATTTGGAGGGAGGGGGTTTACATTTTCCATTTCAAGGGAGGCTCCTGCCTTCCTTAAGATGACACCTGTCTTTTCAAACCGAGACAACCAGCATCGAGCAAATGGCTGGTGGTACCTCTCCATGCCAAGACTCACAGCTGTAGCTGTGTCCTAGAGATCAGCACCTGCCCATGTCAGCAGAGCATCCACTGTGGTTGCAGTCTCACCGGGCTCTCTGTGTTAAACTTATCTGGTCGGGGAACAGAAATGACACTTTCAGGTATATTTAAAGAGAAGCAGATGTCTAATGTTTCCCAGTAATTTGTGTTTTGAAAATTCTCTCCTGCAGTGGCAAACGAATCACAGTCCTGCAGTTTCGAATTCATCCCTAGGGCCCAATGCAGGCATTACACTGTAGTGGGACTTCCTGAGAAGTGTGCACAACTGCAGCCTCTTAGAGAAAAACATAATGAAGTACTGGGTTTAGAAGTGACTGTGAGCCATTCAGCCAGTAGACTGTAATTACCTCTGATTACTATTTGATGATCAGCTATGCTCAACAGGAGTTTGTAATCCCCTCTTCTTACACCCTACAGAAGGCAGCAATGGATAGTTACAGTGAATGAGGCAGCCACCGTCATTTTTATTGGAAGTACCAAAGAGGCCCCTTGTCCTTACAGTTTATTCCCAGCCAAAATCTAAGCATAATGGGGAAAACAAGGGGGAAGAAAGTCAGGATTGCTAATCGACAAAACATCATCTTGCCCCTCCCCACAAAGACATCCATAAAAACTGTGCTCACTTCTGAAAGTTTCATTACTATTTAAACCAAAGTTTCATTACTATTTAAACCAAACGTTTTTTTGCCTTCCTATATTACTTTCTGTTTATTTTCCTGGCGTTTCCTTGTGCCCCAGCCCTCAACAAGAAGCATTCCTTACAAGCATACCTTGTGTTGTGACAATGTCACATGGCTTACTGTAGGAAAGACTGGCTGGGATTTACAAGGTAGAGGGTTACTTACTAACCTAACACACGAAAAATCCTATTTCAGACTTTGCAAATGAGTATATTATCCAGCGACTGCCATCTGAGCAGTTATGCAGAGCCAGTCTGCTTGTACCAGCTGATATGAATGTGTCAATCTGGTAAAGCATTGATACTTGGATGTAAAGTTAAGCTCCTGAGCCATTACATACGATCTCAAGTGCTGTGCTGGACTGGAGCCATGGGACCTGAAGCAAAACTTGTGGAACTTGATCAGAGTATTTTAAATAACTTCAGTGGATTCTGGATCAGGTCCGTGCTGTCTGCTAGAGGTATTGGCTACATTTTTCCAAATAAAAGAAGTTAGGAATAATATATCAAAACCTTTGATCCAGGACTAGCAGGCCCAGGAATTAAGACTCAGTCCCTTTATATGATGAATTTACAGATTCCCTGACTTAGGAAACATGAAAAACACTGACAAATACTTATGTTGACATACAAATAAGTACAGGAGACCAAAGGGTAGAAAAGGCATTTTAATCCTCTAAAAATATTGAACCATTCCAGAGCAGAGAGTCTAATGATTTCAGTCCCCAGTTGTTTATATAGCCCTAAACCCCGTATCCATGATGACATTTCATTTTACATCATTTGTTTCTTTAATCAGTTGTGTTTCATAAAAACAGTCTTTCAGCCAGGTCAGCAGGGAATGTGCTGAGCTACCATGAGCAACAACTGGAGTCACTGATTTCATCTGCCTGCTTGCAGACAGAGCATGTCCGTGTGATCACAACGCAGCTGCCTGGGGAGTGCTGTCTGAAGCCGTTGTGTATCCCAATACATTACCCTGCCCAGGTTTTCAGCAGTAGGACGTGTTTATTCATCCCTAGCCATTGCTTTAGAGAACACGCTAAAATTGGGTTTGGCCCTTTTTGCTTATTATTTAATACTTGTCAATGGGGCCAAGTCTTGCCTTCATAACTAAAATAACAAAAATGTCTTCTTAATGTCTGTGGCACCCTTCATCTCTGCTGAGAGTAGTTTCTGACCCTGTCCCATACTAACTGAATTGGTCCTTCAAGCATGGCAATTACTGTAGTCTTTGAGTGCCTTCCAATACTCATTAAATAATGTGACTTCATATCCCTTAGGTGTCATTTCTTTTTTCATCTTCCC
Source organism: Dryoscopus gambensis (assembly GCA_013389985.1). Lineage (NCBI taxonomy): Eukaryota > Metazoa > Chordata > Aves > Passeriformes > Malaconotidae > Dryoscopus > Dryoscopus gambensis. The sequence continues at coordinate 165,207 of WEIT01020518.1, read as the reverse complement.
CCAGAGGAGGTATGTGCACAGCAGAGCACATTGGACACAGTGTCTGTAGCTTGGTGCTGTATGTTTAGCCATTTTTTTCATGCAAGTTTCTCCTGGAATATGAATATAGTTTCCAGGCTCAAATGGGGTGAATATCTCGCAAGTTAGCTTGCTGCACTGGAAACACTTAATTCATTAAAACTAATTACATTCACAAAAAGAGACAAATGTATAAAAAACTCAACATAAGCATATAGATAAAAAGGAGTTCTTTTAAGAAAACATTTCTTTTACAGAAACAAAAGAACCTAACATGCCCCTTAGATTTTTAACGGGTCAGCTACTGATTGGTATTTATAGCTGCTAAAACCTGTTTTCAGCATTGAACCAAACAATCCCCCGGCTCCAATTACTGTTATCCAGAGAGTGTCCGAGAAGGTAGCAGCCACAAACAGAGGGGCCAGGCAGAAAAGAAGAAAAGTAATTTAGTGATTCTTCTCATCCCTCCTTGCCTTATTGTGGCATGGTTTGAGCAGAACCATCCCAGATTCTCCTGCCCCTGCTTGCATTCATTCAGACTTCTCCAGCACAGCTCTTCTTAAAAATAGCCAACAAAACACTAATCAATTAATTCACCTACCCTGGGGATCTTCAAGCAAAATTACCTCCAATCAAACATTTCTTTTACCAGGGTGCATGCTTGCATCTACTGAGTAACTGTATGAAATTCCTTTCGTCTGCTGTCATTGCACCTGATTAAACATCACTTACATACCGTATTTCCAATATTTGTATTATTTTTATGCTGATTACTTGCATGCTGGTACTAATCAAAGAGCTCCAGCTGTAACTGTAAGAACACTGAACTTGTTGAAAAATACCAGACAGAAAGATAGTCTCTGCTCCAAAGATTGTATCTGATTTAAATTGGACATGGACAAATGTTTCCATATTTCTCCTGCTGTTCTTCCCCAAGTGACCTCCAACATAGCTTCGGTGGCCTGAAGCTTCCCAAAATGTCCTACAATCTATCACGGTCCTTGCGACTATTTTGAGATACCTGAAGGTGATGCAAGACCATGAAAAAAATCTTGCTACTGAACCTACTGGTGAACTCCTCTTTCCACTAGAGATGGGCACAGGTTAGCACAGATATGGTTCATTTAATACATCTAAGAATTTAATGTCTGTATTGGTTTCTTGTTTGATTTACAAGTGGAGACACAGAGCAGGAAGTTTTTGCATGGAAAATTAATTTTGTGATTTTCGACATGGTTGCTGAGTAAGGAGAGGAAATAGATTTCAGTCTTTTATCAGCAATATTCTGTGTGGCATCATCACACAACAGTCAGAGAACTAAAAATAACCAAATAAAATGCACCTCTAAGTACAAAACATATTTGTATGCTTACAATGTTGTCAGTCTCTTATAACTGTAGCATAAATCCTAGGTCGAATGATCCAAGGACTTAACTCCCCATTTTTTTTTGCAAATATTTCCAATCTACCTAGGATTAAAAGGCAAGAATAGTACTCATGTTTTGTAGCTTAACAGCTAAGTTGGATACCTATCTTCCTTGAAAAAATATTACACTGAATCTATTGTGCTTTAATTGAGAAAACAACTCAAAACTTACTCATTTATATGCTTCTTGAATTGCATTTGCAGATCATCATAACCAAGATGTCCTTATGGCTCCCAAATCCTCTCAGCCCTGCAGAATCAGTCAGATGGGTTACATTTTTTTTGCAAAAAATTAGAAGGACCTGTTTACTAGATTTCAGTTCATTAGACTGCAGAGCTTACACAGGTGTCAGAGGGCATTTTTGTGGCCCGCAGGCACTTTATTGCTGTTAAAGACAACTGAGGGGGTAGAATGCTACATAACCTCAGTGACATGCATTTATCAAACTGGCAGCTAAGAGACTTCTATTTATAGCATTGTGTGTAGATCTCTGTAAGANTGGAGTTTCATGGGCTTGGGCTCAAGCCATAAATATTTAAGTGGAAATAGTAAAATGAAAAACAAAAGATGGCCAGATGCCCAAATGAAACCATCTAGAGCCTGCATGAGCTGGAGATAAGGTTAATGTGACATTCAAGATAAAGTAAAGGCAACATTTTAATTAACACATTTTCATCTCCTATCACAAAGCTGCTCTTGCCTTCATAATGGACTCAACCTTTCTTTTAATATTAGCTTTCTCTCAACAAAAGCGGGTTTCAATAAGCAATTGGGGGGAAAAATCACATATTTTGTTGTAATAAAATAGAAAAAACAAGGACATAAAAATATGAATTTTGAAAGCCAAGCCTTGGTTTCCCAGTGGGAGGAAGTTCAAGCGTGCCAGTTTCCAACAGCTCTGGGTTAGGATGCTGTAAGTATGCATGGTGTTTATTGACTTCCAAATTAAAGCAGTCAATCTCAAGGAAAAGCAGAGTAATGGAGGCCATACTTTCATTTTCACACCACGTGTGTAAAATAGTAAGAATCAGCAAAACTTTACTGAATGAACTGCCACCATTGCAGCCATAAGTGCCACCCCTTCTTTGTTTATCTCGTTCAGCTTTTCAGCTTTTTTCTCTGCATCTCTCAATCAATCCCATCCTTCTCCACAACCGACAAGTAACCGCTCATGTCTCTTGATTTATATTTATTATTCACTGCAGTCATTCTCCTTCATTTGTTAACTTTTTCCAGATGACTGTTAGTAAATCTGTGTGAATAATTCACAATGCACCATCTACTCAGCAAATCTGCCTTGTTTTTATGTTCTATTTTCCTCCAACAAATTTTTTGTTTTGAAATATTCAGCCACTATGGGCTGGCATTGTAGGTGAGTGCTCCTGTAGCTACTGCTAAGCAAGAAATGCAGTAAAGATCCTAGCCTTATCCTTCAGACAAAGGTATTGCCCAACAATTATGAGCCAAACAAAGTCAGTTGAGATGTCTGGAATACAGCTCCCAGCCTTTTTTCCTATAACTTGTCTTCTTCCTCTCAAAGCGTGGTCCAGATCTTCCAGGCTCCTCTATCTTCCCTTTGTCACACTGTACTACCCAGTATTTAAGCTCCAATTAGTTTTGTTTGTTTTTTTTCTGTGAAATTACCATGTATTAGAAACATACAATCCCAACATTACAAAGCCAACATTTACTTTCTGCAATAGTTCTGCAGTTCCCTGCTTCCATGACTGTTCCTGCTAGGAAACTTTTTACTACACTATTCCATCTCAGCAAATGCAAAACCCAGAGAGGGATGAACACAAAAAATTTACCTTGTACCTCCATTCGCTTTCTCACCCTGATGTAACAGGAAGAAACACTGCCCTTCTGTGTGCTTGCAAAAACTCACATACCCTGGGACAATCTCATGGCAAGGATGCATCTCTTTTACCCTTAAAACTCTTCTTTTATTTTCACAGAGTTCTCCTACAATCTTCAAATGTAAAATGTCTGCAGCTTATAGCTTCTTATCTTACACAGTTGATGCAGATATTTATATATGATTGAGTTAGATTATGTTAGGAAGGCAGGCACGCAGACACCACAGTGTTTGTGAAAGACTGTGTTTGGTAGAAGAGATGGTTTGATGGATCTACCACCTTAATATTTACTGATGAAAAAGCTGAGACAAATCCTTTTGCTATCCAATTATTTATCACTTATTTCTTTGGTAGAAAATAGAGGAAATACTGAAGAGAAAAGGAGGAGCACAGTGTCATTTGGTCCAGCGGGCCATGGTTTACATTCTCTTACTGCTGTACCAAACAAGCCATCAATGCTGCATTTTAGCAGGACAGAATTTTGGCTCTGGTAACAGAGAAGCTCCAGCGAAGGCAGTGGCACCATTTCATAATTACATGAAGAGAACTCCAAACATTCTTCTCTCTCTTTAGCTTTTAAATTTGACGTACATTTCAGAAGGCCTATTGTCTTTTTCACAGAAATTTGAAACAAAATGTCGGACATATTATTTACACAAGTGTCCATGAACAGTACCGAACCACTTGATGGTCGCGCCATGTCTGGATGGGTACAAGTCTGAAATATAAAAGGTAGTGAAATGATTATGGGCATGACTGCAACTCCTTTAAAAGCCTTTATTAAAAGTGATCAGCTGGGGTTGGGTGCACAGCAAGGCTGTGCACACTGCCGCTGCTCTCAGCTTCAACGGGGGGAGGAAGAATTCAATCTTGCCACTCAAAGTGATAAGGATGAGCCTTCTCGCCTTACAAGGGAGTGACGAGGAAGGCAATTTCAGCTTGTCATCGGAGGGGGGTGTTCTCAGTCAACCCTCTTAGTGCTTGTAGTGATCATAAACGAAATCCAAAAGCTGGTCAGGTGATGTTCTCCTTCCAACTGATCGTGTAATTGGGTTGATTTTTCTTAAAAAGTTCGTTGGCTCGTCTTTAACTTGTTTTTTCTAGGGGTTTGTTGCTTTTCCCAAGGGTCCTTTGGGCTTGCGTTTGCATATCAGGTTTTCTGTTTTTTTCTTCTCTCTGGTATCTTCAGACAGGCCTGGGGGGGGTGTAGCTAGGCAACGGGGGAAGGGTGGGAATGCCGTACATTCCTCAAATTAGCATTTTCTGATAAGGAGTAGTTTACCCCGAATTGGGGGGAGGGGGGGTTTACAACAGAGTAATTAGCAGTAACAGTTAATAAAGGACGAAATATAACATTCAGGTAATGAACAAAAAACTACAATGAAGTATAAAATGAATGGACAATTGTTAAATTGATAATCTGGTCTCTTATTTATAACAGTAGTATAAAAGGTACTTCCATGATGGACCAGGTGTGGGTACCCGGGCACTGGCAGGGGGCTGCAGGGGCAGTCTCTGAGGAGCAGCCAGGGCTCGCCATACCAAACACAGCCGGTCCCAGCGGCTCCAGCAGCTCCGCTGCGGGGCTCGGCTGAGCCCCACTGCAGGGCACGGCTGAGCCCCACTGCGGGGCACGGCTGAGCCCCTCTGCAGGGCACGGCTCAGGCCCTCTGCAGGGCATGCCTGAGCCCCTCTGCGGGGCACGGCTGA
>WEIT01020518.1:94535-159899 GCA_013389985.1 Dryoscopus gambensis | reverse complement strand
GGGCACGGCTGAGCCCCACTGCGGGGCACGGCTGAGCCCCTCTGCAGGGCACGGCTCAGGCCCTCTGCAGGGCCTGGCTGAGCCCCTCTGCGGGGCACGGCTGAGCCCCACTGCGGGGCACGGCTGAGCCCCACTGCGGGGCACGGCTCAGCCCCTCTGCGGGGCACGGCTGAGCCCCACTGCGGGGCACGGCTGAGCCCCTCTGCTGGGCACGGCTGAGCTCCTCTGCGGGGCACGGCTGAGCCCCACTGCGGGGCACGGCTGAGCCCCGCAGCCCCAGGCGAGAGACTCAAGGAAAGGCTATCGGAAAGGGCAAAATACTGTGCGGCAGCCAGGGCTGAGGGAAACCGGTGAGAATCAGTCCTGCAAGCCCCGACGGGCGAGTGAGCGGCAGTTTTTTATTGTATCATTTATCTCTATTTTAGCACCTACTTTAGGAAATGAATCATGCCCCGACAAAATTTGTTTCTTTCCACTGACTGAAGGCAGTCTGGTTTGGATGTAGTTACCTGCAGTGTAGGCATCAGCGTGTTCTGATGGATCCCTCCCCAGACACAAATAGAACCAAACATGCTTTACTGCTAGACAACAGCTGAACAGGCCCTTTTTGAATGATAGTTTTGGACTTAGATGCTCTAGTTCTAAAAATATGATGTTTTTACCCCTCAAGGCTTTTCCTGGACTCTTGTCTTTGCTGACCTTGTTGATGAACACTGTTATATATGAACAAAATAGCATCTAAAATATTACTGTGAAAAGTATACATTTCATATGCAATAATTGTATGCTGTGTTTGCTAGAAATTTTGGAGAAATCTGATGTTTCTTTAGGAACCTGATAAAGGAATAATTTCTTTTAATTTTCCATTTTTAATGTGACTTAAACAATTTTGCTTCATTTGAAGTTTGTCCACTGAGGGGATAGACACAAAGTTTAGAGTGGGAATACCATCTTTAAGATGATGCTGTGTTAGAATGGAAAGCATTATGCTACTTAGTAGTTAAGCATCTGAGCCTCCTTCCTTGGCAAAGCCCAGCTAAACATAATGCTTATTCAGTTAATAAAAAGCACTGCACTTTCTCTCCTGACAAATCTGACTCCTGAGTGCTTATTAATACACAGCATTGCAACAGCTTACCTTTTAGCTTCCTAATGCAACCCAAAAATTCAGAATATCAATTTATTAAATTTTCTTCATTAAAAACCAAAATTCAAAATGAAATAAGTCTCAAGACTCACACTTTTCAAGACAATTGATATATGGGCTTGCCAGACCTATCACTTTAGCACAGAGACCATTTTTGTCCTTCTAATGTCACAAGTATGTGAAACCCACAGCCATAAAATAAAATTCAAATAGGTCTAACAGGCAACATGTCTAGAGATTTTTTCCCCCATAGAAAAAGTATTCAGTGGCCTGCACAAAAGTTCCACTGAGATCTGAACTGCATATCAATGGGCTGGTGAATTTCAAGGAAACACACAATTCTTTATTTTAATCATCTTTTCCTGTGCACTGCCTACCTTTATACACATATTTGATTTGGAAGCACTCATAGCTTTCATACCTTCATTAATCATTTGGAATGAACACTGGGGACCTTTCGGGAAATTTAGGGGGATGACATCATGATCAGGATTCTGAAAATAATAATTAAAAATGACAGGAGAGCACAGCTGGGAAATAAAGCTAAATTGATAACACATTTTGTCTGACTAATTACAACTTTTTAACCCACAGTTCAATAGGAAGTTTTTAAAATACTGTTGTGCAGTTGCTCTTTTATGAGTACAACTTCAGTGTGAAAAAATATAGAAGATACAAATGCAAGAGACAAAATGTTGGTAAGAAGACATCTAGCCTGAAAACCTTAGTTTGGTGTCCTCCTGCCCCAGATCACCCTGGAGAAGCAATTTTTATCTGTCTGGTTAATTTATGAAATGATCCAATGCCATATGTGCATTTCTTCTGCTGCCCCACAGGACCGAAAGACACTGCATGCCTTCTGCCCTGTCCTCATCATTAGTTGCACTGAATCTTACAGTCAAAGAATTCAGAGGGAATGAGAAAAGAAATTATAAAGGAAAATGGAAAAAAAGGTTTACTACTAGAAAGTGTCCTGGACACATACATGCAACAACTCACAGGATATTGAACTGGCCTGTAAGCAATACAGTTGTGTAGCAAAATAAGTAGTTTATGCTCCTCTTATCAGGAATGAATTCATGAGCATTTCTAGAATTCTTAACTGAGCTCAGAACAGTTGATCCATGCTACACAGAAATATAGCTGAAAAGTGTCCAAGTTTTTATTACTTTTCCAGAAGAATAAAATGTCCTGATTTTTCCAGCTGCAGATTGGGCAAGCTCCATTTAGGGAATGTTTTTAAATCTCCCAAGTATTAATGTTAGTAGTAGCACAAGATTCATTAGCTGAGCTTAAAGTAGTTTTTGGAGGTGCACTTGATGGAACACGAGCTCATCCATGATGCTCAGAGGACACGGCAGATTTCTCTCCATACAAAAGGGCAACTATTTGCTAATGCAGACATCAGGAAACCTTGGAGCCAGCCACTGAGGACAAACTGTGTCTGACTGAACAGTAAAGTTTTAGCATTTTGACATTGCTCTCAATTTTCTTGGGTTTTCATCCAGAAAGGAGTCATTTAAAGACTCCAGGCTCTGTTTAGCAAAAATGTTCCACTGCTTTTGCAGTGCTCAAGCCAAGAATGTCATGAAACAGCTTTTTGGCACCCAGACAAGCTATTAAGCAGCAGCTCAGCTGGGACCCCAAACCAGGTGCCTCCTGCAGAGAGCACTCAGGAGGTAGACTTTTCATGTTAACAGCTCTCTCCAACCTTGCTCCCCTCCCAGACTTCATTCAGGACTGTGACCTCTCCTTCTGCAAAAGCAGTTCTCAGAAGTCAGTCCTTTCAAAGACAAATGGCTTTCTCCTGAGCTCCATATTGTCAGCTGTGTGACCATAGTGACTTCCCTTCCTGCTACTGAGATTGCTCATGGTTCTTTACACATGGTAGGTAACAGCATATACTGAAATGAGCACGATTTCTGGATATAAGCTGAGCAGTTGTTAATCAGCAACTCCTCCAGCATCTTCTGAAAGTTTTCAGTGGGGCCCATTTGGTCTTTTCATCACAAGCCAAATTTTCTGTGGTCATGAAGAGAGGAGACAAATAAAAAAGGTCCTTACGGAAAAAAGGGAGATAAAAAAATAAAGGCTCAGTTTCACAACCATGATTAAATGAAACAAACACTTTTGCCATCTGATTAGAAGTGAAGGAATATTTCCAAAAATATTTTCTGAAAGTCACCTAAATATTTCAGCTGAGGGGGTGTTTGGGGAAAGGGTGTTGTGACGCATAATAAACCTGCCTTTCTTGTGGTTTTGACCTTTTTTCCATTTTCTGGAAATATATTGCAGCAGCACTTGCCAGAGTGGTAAGCTGTAAATAAGTACCACAGGATATTTGCAGAACATCAGATTCAGGACCACAAGCACTCAGATGTGAAACTACTCAAAGCAATCAGGTTTATCCACAAACCAGGAGATTTTAGGTGTTTGCTCAAAGCAGCTTCAGTCTGGGCGTTGTGCTGTTTGCCCTACATATAAAAAAATAAGCAGTTTCAGTGTAATGCATTCAGAATAGGCTCGCAGGAACATTAACATCTTACTGAAAATGTTTTCTTACTTCAGTTCTCCTTAAGAGACCAGGAGCCTCAGAATGAGATGCCAACAACAGTGAGGACCATCTGAATGCTATTGGTGTCAATAAACAATTACACTGGAAAAATGTTCTTGTATTTATTAAATTTCAGCTCAGAAGAGGAATATTTGAGAAAAGTAGTCACCAGCCAAGGGGACAGGTGGCAGGCCTAATCTTTTGTCAAAAAGGCCATATTAGAAGGGGAGGCAATTTAATACTGTGTCAGTGCCAATCAGTATTACTTTCATGGAAGACTGCAAACAGAGGGCTCTCAGGCCCTTGCTAATTAATTCACATGGAGATATTGGTAACAGATGCTAAATACATGATTAGTCACGGAATCTTTGGTGTCCACTTTAACATAACTATCACAAAAAATAAAAGGATTGTACCATTAGAAGCAAGAATTGTACACTTCTGAAATTACTTACTAGTAATATATTCCTGCACTCACCATGATAGTTCTACCCTACAGAAATTAAAGTACCGTGTTTGTATTTTGTTCAGCAACTGTAACTTGTTCTGAGCAGAACAAAACAAAGTACAAAAGTCTCTGCCTTTGGGAAAGCATGGCTTAGCCCCATTTTTTAATGTGAGACATACATCCTTTGCTTCAGTTTTCTGTTGTGAATATCAATAATTTGTTTCTTCCATTTGGAAACATTATGAAACCGACAGAAATATGTGTGAAACACATATTACTTTCTCCATAATACTGCCCACCAGCCTGAGCTTCCTGTTCAGCTCTTCCTTCCTTGCTGAGGAGAAAATACACACATGGAACTCCAAAGAATCAAAGATTGTAATGTTAAAGTTATGTGCTGTTGCAACCTAGGCCAGGTCCTAAAAAGCATGCAAAATCAGAGTAAATGGAGCCCAGTCTGGCAGCTGTGAAAACTTTCACTGCTGGTGCAGCCAAAGCAGATGCTTCAGCTCTGAGCAGCATTCAGCAAAGCAGCCGCCAAATCCTGGGCTGTATGCATGGAGGGCTGTCCAGGCTGGCGCTTGGTGCCAGGGCTGCTGTATGTCCCATCCCCTCTGCTCACATTCAGACGTGTTGTGTTATTTACGTACAGTGACAGAACTGGAAAAGCATGTGGTAGTAAACCTGGCATGGTCCCGAAGGAAGATACTTTTTTAAAAAGAAAGAGCATATAAGTAGATCTTAGCTCGAGTAATTCCAACCTTCAGGGAGCCTATAAACTACATATTGAATGCTCCCACAGCTGAAAGCCACAAAACACACACTGCATACCTCAGAGGGGACAGGAAGGATTCACAGGTGGCAATAGCACTCAGGGGTTGTCCAGGAGCCCCTCAGCTCCAGCCTGGGAAGGTCTGGGCTCAGTGTGCATCCAGGAGCTAGGACAACCTAGAGGATGACCCCGTGGCCTCTGTTTATCAACAGCTGGCCATCAGATGCTTCAGCACATTTTAGCTGAGCAGAATCCTGTTGCTGGTCTCTAACACGGCCCCAACATCTAAGCCCAAGTGGGAAAAGCTGTGCATGAGTGCGTGGTATTTAGCTAGGCCTAATACACTTCACCACACCTTTTATCTTCTTCTCAGGTAAAGACTAAAAGAAAAATCCAAAAGATGCAAAATTTTTGTGTGTAGAAGAAGTGAAAATATTTTCCAAGACAGTCACTGATCTCCTTATGAGAGAGAGTCTGAATCCAGTGGGTGTTTGGCTGTCAGCTTCATTGGAGCAGATTTGAGCCTGACACATTACTAACGCTAAATCTTCCCGAAAGTCTTGAGCAGGATGACTCTGCAGCCTGTAGGCCAACCTGGGAGAGCAGTATGACAGTAATCACAGGAGTTAACAGCAGTACAGAGCAGAGAGTGCCTGAATGGGAACTGTGAACACAAGCTTTTTAAGTATGAACTCAGCTGACTCTCATCTTTATCCTGAAAAAACATAAATACATGTATATTATTAAGGAAATGGAAATGGCAGATCTGTTTGTGAAAGATGAAATCACAGGTGGGTTGGCCTAAACTGAGTCTAACTCCCTGAGGAAAAAAAAAGCATATATTTTCCATGGATAGAATATTTTGTTGATAGTAGACTATATTAGGCTGTATGGTGTGCTTTGCTTTTTCCACTGCTTTAACTGTGCATTTCATCATATATTTCCAGGGATTTCCTGTGCAAGGTTCAAAGGAGTCTTAGAATTGCTGAATGAAGTTGTTTTTCCTGGGTGAAAAGATGGAATGTTTGAAATGCCTTGCAAGGTCAGACAATATAGAAAGACATTCCCATTAAAAGATCAAATTCCATTCCACAGAAACTGAGTTCTCTATTATAAGAGTAGGAAATAAATGAGGTATATAAGATAGATAATGTGTATAGTGAAGAAGGCTCTCAGGGGCTGACAATAAGGCATCCCTTTTGCTTTGCTAGGATTGTTGTCACTTTTTTATCAGGTAAGACAGAACAGCACAGAAGAAAATGGTAAATATAACATGAGCTTTTTCTTCCCCTGTGATCCCCGCTCTGCTAAGGGTTACCACTGCTGGGTTCTCTTACCTTGTCTACCCACATTAGCCCCAGGTATGGTTTAGTTCTTTCCAAGTTGTCTAGGAGGGAAGAAATCACAGACCACCTATGAGAAGGAGAAGAGAGTCAATGTCTCTTTTGTGCCTCCTGGAACTGCACTGCCTTTTCCCAGAGTATTTCCCAGGGTAGCCAATTCTGTACCCTTCCAACATAAGCTCTGAGAGCCTTGACCAGGGATGCATCTCTGGACTCTTTGAAAGATCGCAGTTATTCAGAAACTGCATTTATCCTAACATACAGAGCTTTTTTTAAAAAAATAGCAGGTTTTTCTCAGAAAGAAGCCAGATTTTTGTGTTTGTTTCTGGCTGCCTACCTGTATACACAGTCTGGCTTAGCTTATCCTCAAAACACAGGATTTAACTTGAGGATAGAATATTTGGCAGTTACATTTAAGATGTAATGAACAAATTAGCTTGTCATCAGTTTGTAATGGTACAAACATTTGGAGTATTGCAAGACAGCTTGAATAATATCGTGCTATCCAAAGTAAAATGTTAGCATTTGGTTAGTGGCAACAGTGGGTAAAAATGAATTCTTGTTGCTGGAATGTTACAGTTCTGTGAGGTTAACCACACTTTGGCCAGCATCAAGCCAGAAATTAGCCTCTCGGCTGCTAAGACGGCAGCCTAAATGTGCAGATTTGATAAAGAAACCCTCCACGGTTCCAGCTGTTTGAGCCAGTTCAGAGACGGGATAAAGGAGTTTAGCATTAATTTAGATTTGGTTAAACTAGGTCTAAAACTGCCCCCCGCTATGTTATGGATAGAAAAATATGGGACATCTGCTCATTATGATTCTATACCTTAATAAGAACCCAAATTCCTTCAATGAATTCACACAGCTCCGGGGAACAACAGCTTGAGTCAAGTTTGCGCGCAAGTGGTTACCATCAGCTCTGCTCCTCAGGCAGAGCTTGCCCAACCAACAGGAGCTGGAGCTCCTGCATACCTCCCATTATAAGGACCAATTTTTAAATATTTATGAATTTGCTAAATTTAAATCATTCAGGCAGAACAGCTTATTGTTGCAAAATTTGTTTCCACTTATACAGTTCATTAAAGCAACAGAGATTTGTGCACGAGTGTATATCTAAAAAAATCAGACCCTACTAATGACCCAGGCATGGTAACTAATTTTATGGTGAAGAAACATCTGTATTTTATCTGTTTCCTTTAAACATTTAAAGAATCTACAAGAACTTTCCCCCCCTGTAACCAGTCACTAGCAAGCCATGACAATATAAAAAATCTGCACATGCTTGACACAGTATTCTTGAACTACCTTTGAGTCTTCAAAAGATGTTTTTATTCTGATTGCTGAACTTAAAACTTTGTTTTAAAGGGAAAACAGTTCTGCTTTCAGCAAAATGAATCACAGTAATAATTTTGACAGAAATTTCTTTAACTTAAATGAGAAAAATGGCAGTTCATTTGTCATTGGCTTCTCAAAAAAGAACATCCTTACAAGTATCTTAATGTTTGTCCCAAACAAATTCCCTTTTACCTGTGATTTCTATCAACCTATTTCAGGTCTGAATTATTTATGGGAACACAGATGTGAGCATTGTCTCATATAAATTTTTACTAAATTAGGAAACAATACCGAGCCTTTTGATACAAAGAGGAATTTGGGATTTATTTGCTTGCTAAAATAAAACTTAGCAAGCCTTAAAGTGCTAATATTGAGGGAAAAGGTTTAAGAAGGTTGTCATTTGAACACACTGATGATTTTTTTGGACTGACCTTGTTTTAGCAAAATATACATTTGGTAAAAGAACAAAACCTGTTTATTGATTATGAAAACCAGTTAGAATGCATGAGACACTTTAATACATCATTAAATATGCCCTTCAAATGCCAAACTTTATATTCAAATAGTTCAGCTTTATCTCAGGGAAGGAAGGAAGGAAGGAAGGAAGGAAGGAAGGAAGGAAGGAAGGAAGGAAGGAAAGAAAGAAAGAAGGAAGGAAAGAAAGAAAGAAGGAAAGAAAGAAAGAAAGAAAGAAAGGATGGAAGGAAAGAAAGAAAGAAAGAAAGAAAGAAAGAAAGAAAGAAAGAAAGAAAGAAAGAAAGAAAGAAACCTGTACACTGTCTCACAACATTTGCAAGGAAACAACTACAAATATCGTGAGTATGGAAAATAATTGGAGAAGGGCATTTGTATTTAGCTTTTAAACATAGAAAATTCTACAGTATGCTCTTCTGCTAGGTTTTATGAATGATTTAAATGGGTAAAAGAGAGATAAAAAATGAAATATGAACTAAAAGTGCTATTTGAAAAATAAACAGCTAATTGGTAAACAAGGCAATTAGGTGTCCAGTGCACAGCAATGCTTTCTGAAATCAAAATTGCTTTTGATTTCATGAGAGTCAATGGAATGGAAGAAAATAAGTTACTGATTAAAAAGCCCTTCAAAAATTCAGGGAGTTCTTGCTCCAAGTTCATTGGAGCTTTGATTGTGTGTCATTTTGTCCTTCATATGCAGGAAACAGACAATATTCCACCTGATCTGTTCAGACAGCTGTATACATAGTAACAAAAGAATAACCTCCACATACAGACACTACCTACTGTCCATAAGAAGATGCAAAATAAATCACCCAGAGCATAGAGACAGATTTGAAAATGTGAATCTCTGTCAGTATGAAGCAAAGCCTTTACTCAAATACAGTTAACAGGAGTGTAGGATACACTAACAGACCCTGCCTAAAAGATGCTCTTTCTTAACAATTTGGGATTAATTTCTATAAGCAAGCTAAAAGGGTTCCTCTTTTGGTTTCAGCTGTGCTAGATCAGATTTACCTCACAGAGAACCTGCACCAACAGCTGCACTGGTGCAACCCAGAGCGGGGACACTGCTTCCCTGTGCACAGGTGCCACTGGCAGCCAAGGGGGGAACTAGGGTGAGGAAGGAATGTTTTAAGCCAGTATCACCACTGAACATTATCACTGGCCAGGTGGTATTATTACACCAGGTCCTAGATATTCTGTCCTGTGCTGAAAGTTTGATATTAAGCAACTAATAGGATGTACATATTTTGAAAGAGGATTTTCTCATTTAAAACACAAGTTAAAAGAAGTAACTCCTACCTCTTACAACAAACTTGTAACACAAAGCCATGTCCTGTTAATCTGGGATCGATAATAATCACAGCTGTGTAAATAGCAATACACTGTAAAAATCTCAGTTAAAAATGTTTACATTCTCATTTTTAAAAGCATCCATTTCTTGTTGGTATGAAATGGAGTCATCCTTCTGCTCATAACTAGGAATCTACTCTGTGCCTTCCTAGACAGTGGGATCATTTGTGCAGCAAACAAATACCCAGTGTGGAAGCACTCTTCCTGGTTTTAACCATGTGTTAGTCAGGCTCTGAGAGAAATGAATTATTTTCCCTCTGAGGTGCTTATTGTCACAGAATCTGGATATTTCATGAGCATGATTGAATCTGTCTTTCAGCATTTATTAACATAAGGCAAAATGTTGTTTCTGTTTTAAAAATGGAAATAACCAGGACTAGCTAAGTACCTAAAAGCAGACAACTTGGAACTGACTTTTTGGAGTACTTAACATTTTATAGCATGCTATAGTTGTGCATTTTTACAGCACAACTTGTATTGACTCAGCTGCCTTTCTGAGAGCTCAGCACTTCTAAAAGTCAGACCTCAGGTATTTTGAGCTGGGTGCTCAGATCTGAGGGAAACACGGTCAGCGACCACCTGTGAAAGTGCTGGTGCATAATTTGCCCACCATTGCCAGCAGCTCACTAGCAGGGCAAGGGACTGAATTCAACTCACCCAAGCAGTAATGTGCTCTCTAAAAAACAAGATTTTCCATCTTCTTATTAAACATCTGCCTTACTTTTGACTTTATCAACTTATGGATAGGAGTATTTTGTCAGAGGTGACTTGCAAACATTGAAGGTCACTTTTGCTAAACAGTACAAATTCAGTGCAGCTTTTCAGTGTAGTATTAGATAGACACAAGACATTCTGCAAGATGCTGAGAGCTTTTTGCAAGACAGGGGACGTTCACTTTCTAGTGCCTGACTTGTTGAGTATGGCCTCAGTTGTACTGACTGCAACCTAGCAATTTTCCATGAAAATCCCGTCCCTGCATTTTACTTGTGCCAATGTTAAAGGAAGACATATGGAAAGCACAAGGCAAAATAAAAATAAGAAGTAGAATCATACCCTCTGTTACACACCATGATATTTTAGTATCATGGGAAGTCAGCCAGTGTTAAAATACTACATAAAATACTGACATGAAGGTACAAAGCAGAGATAAAAGACAAATTCTGAAAATAGAGGTGACACAAACAGTATCCTACAGCTAAGCCCAAGGAAACTAGACTATAAATTCAAAAATTACATTAGAAAGAATTATGCTTTTTTCTTTTGAGAAAAAGAAACAAATACGTATGTGCAAACATACTGTTGAGAGAGTTCACAGTTTATCTTGTTTGTCACTTCCCTCTTTTTGGAAGCTTTTTTTTTATTTTATAGTATTTTATCAATAAAATAGCATTACTTTTATCATCCTTATCATTCAGACATCAATTATTACCTCATAAAGCCACCACATCTATATGGTCATGCAATGCTTTTTAGAATTGTTTTTCATATATTAGAACTGACAATTCCTGTGTATAACCTGGTTCAAATAAACTCAATATCCACTTTTAAGCCACTCTGACCAAAGCCTACATTCTCCCCTCTGGCGTAAAATCTCTGATCTTAGTAACACACACACAAAGCTGTCCTGAGACATCAGGTCTATGCCACCAGTAAAAAACAATCTGCCCAGGATAAGAAGAAACAGTCTTCTCTTTTTGTGGTTGGTTCGGTGCCTGTTTGCATCCCTCCAGAATTCAACAAAGCCACTGCCAATATTGATATTACTGATTCTCTGCTTGAAAAGTGCTTTGTCCCCACCAGAGAGCTGTTGAGTTAATCCCTTGCCTGAGCAAACGCAGATACTGCGAGATAAAAGCACTGTGTGCTGGTGGAGCTGGCTGCAAAGCAACCTGCTCCCACAGCAGGGAAGGGCAGGAATGCTGCCTGCCTTCGGTGACAGCCCACAGTCAGATGGGCTTAGCCAGTTGTGAAACCACAGAGTAAGCCTCCCTTTCTTCACTCCTGGCTGGGCCAGCCCAAAGCACAAAACCCCAAACCTTTACTAACGATATGTTACAGCTGGGAAATGGAGTATGCACAGAAGTGTGTGTTTTACGCAGATATTGGTATGTTCTCAGCTAGGAAATTCACACAAGCTGCTGAGGAAAAGTGTAGCTGCCGTCTCGTAGATATTCCTGCCATAGGAGAAGATTCTTCTTTCCGTGCAGAATGAGTCATCACATGTGAGTTAATTTACAGTAAGAAAAAGCAGAAAATGTTTTTAAAAGTTGAAAAAGTTGAATCTTAAAATGCTGTGAGTATGAAACATTTCAGCATTTCTGATCATTTTTGCAAACATGCAGCTCAGCATTTTGTTTTCTTTTTTAGAGTGAGTTGCACATGGAACAAGATCCATTGTTTTAAACCTCAAAAATTACTGCAAGATGAAAGGAAAGAAGAAAGAGTTTCCTACCCTGCTCTAGTCAGCCCCTTTCCTGACTGAGCTCTCTTTTCTGTTCCCGGATTTGTGCAGCAAAGCCACATGGAGGCTGAGTGTCCCAGCAGGGTTTACCAAATCATTGCCATGGCATGCATGGGTACCCACTGTTCCCTTGCACAAAATTCTCCTCTGGTGAAAGCCCAACTCTCTTCTGGTCTGCTACAACCGCTTGTCATGGAAGGAAAGATCCTTTCTATATGAGCTTCTCTGTGACAAATTTATATCACTTTGTAACTATCAGTTCCTTTAGTCTCATTACAACCCTGCAAATTGAACAGGATAACTTCTCAGAAGAGAAAATTAAGTTATTCAGTTCTGGCATGCCAAAAGCTATTGCAATAGCCAGTGATGAAACCCGGAATTCCCTGCTCCAAAACGTGAACTCATACCCCACTCATTCTGCTTCCCTGTTTTAGCCAGTTCTTTTCTACTATCTTTAATATTTAAATGATGGCAAGTATTATATATCCTAAATTATATAAATCACTGTTCACTTGAATGTATGTCTCTTTCTATTACTGATAGTTGTAAATAAATTTATTATTTACACTATTATAGCACTACCATTTAATCCTGAGTTTTATATCTATCTAAACCTGCTAAGCCTATGACAACACTGCTCAAATTATGCTAAAAATTCACCAAAACAAAAAAGATGTGAACTTTTCCGCATTTTCTTCTTAGTGTTTCAGCTGTCTGGCTGAGTACTGGTAATGACAAGACAACAAAGCTAAGAAGAATTGAAGTTATGAAAATGCCTTATGACAGACTGCATGTCAGTAGGAAATGCTTATGCTGTCATCAAGAAGAAAATATTTGGATATTTTTAATATTGAGCATATTATGGTACATGGAGAGACAACAATCATAGCTGTTTTTATATACGTGATCTAACTAATACAAACACACTTGTTATTTATGAAGCAGTAAAATAAACCTAACTCTTCCCTGAGGTGATATTTTATTTAAGAGGTAAACTTATAAAACCATTTAGGTAACCATATAATTACTTTATAAGAAACCTGAGGGCTTCTACTCTGCTGGAAGTTTTGTATGCAGCCTTTTAATTTTAAAACCTTTGGTTTCTTCTCATACAAAGACAGATCCTTTCTATCAGCAAAAGCAGAAGAAGAGCACCACGGCAAGCACTGGTCTCTGAAGACTGTGAGATGCCCCCTACCTCCACTGGGGACAGAGGATGCTCAGCACCTTTTGAGTCAGCTCTGTCTCATAAGATGTCCCGTGCTCATTCTCATATCTCCTGTCCAATTTCTTAATCTAATCTGGATTCTGTGAATAAAATACTTATTCTGCAGTGCCTTAGGTGACATACAGATAACACTTCTGTGAACTACTGAGCAGTCTAAACTAAAGTTTTTTGAAACATAAAATCGGAAAAAAAAAGTGTTACGCTTTCTTGTAAGTATAATTTGAAGTACCTAAATGTAAAACTATGGGTCTTCTGTGCACATAGGTGAGAGGAAAAGGGAGTTTTCTCTTCAGACACAAAAGAGAGACAGAGGTATTTACTTACAACATTGCACAGCCTTGTCTGTGCCCAGTTTGTTAGACTTATACCATAGGACACTTGACAGCATAATGATATAAAATTATATAAAATGTAAAGGAAAGCAAACACCTATTTTGAAGAAATACCCACTTAGCACTCAGTTCAAGTGCCTGCATCTCCAAGTTTAGCAATAACAAATTATTTCCGAACAAAGTATACATTCTGCTGGAAGGGTGGAAGGGCCATGATATATAGTTCTATCACATTACATGCCTACCATCATGAATCTTAATCTTCACATTAAAGTCACAAGGGCTACTATTGTTCATATCCATTCCCTTTTCATCCCCCATCTGAATATACTCTACCATTTGAAAAATAATAAAAAAAGGCCTTGACACATGCCTGGGCACAGTGAACTTAAAAGAAAGAAGTTTGGTTGCTATTCCTTCCAGTTGTGAAACAGGAATTGCTTTTGTATGAGGCTGGGTCTAACAGAGTGAGACTAAACATTTATAAAATCAAGTAGGGATTGAAATATAGCTTTGTGGTTACTAACATTTTGCAGCAGCATATCAAGTTTCACATTTCATCAGCTGAATAGAGTCTGTGTGCTGGGCTATTGTGGTTCAGTAGCTGACAGCAGTCAAGTAAGTGCTGCTCTCTTCCTGGCTTAATCATTTCTATTACACTCAGTGTCAAAACAATAATGTCAGTGAAATAGGCTTGCTGACATTATAGATTAGAATTGAGTGATTCTGAATGTCCTGTGACTGAATTGCATTTTATTTCTAGAAAATTACACATTACAATTGCAAATTAAAGAGCTTAGATCTCAACAGGCTGTATCAACAAATATGGAGCTGCGGACTCCATGCTGCCGGGGAGATGATCCATCATGAAATTCATGAGGTTTAATGTATACTAACAAGAGAACAACTGCTGAAATACTCAGCCATGTGTTGGAAAGGATCTGAAGAAAAATCTATTTTGTTAGGAGGGATTAATTCAGCTACATAAGAGGTGAGAATCCCTGGGGTAATCTCAGACATTTAAAGGATGTTCCAGAAAAAGAAAAAAAAAAATCCTAGATTTTCTTTCTTCCATCTGTGAACCACCACAATTTATGAAGACACATCTCCTGAGATTCACTTAAGGAACATGTTCAGAGTTTAGAGAGCAACCACAGTAGCAGGCTGCAGAATTTCTGAGTGACTGACAGCTACCAAATGACAAGAAGTAGTATTTAATGACTGTAGTCATCAGGACACTTACTGAGCAAGAGCAGGGCATTTCTGTCATCTGCCCTTTAGATGGCATGGACAGCCACTGTGTCCCATAGTACTCTCCTCCTCTAGTCTTGTAATATCCAAGTGTAAAACACATTTGCCAGAATATGAGAAGCTTTGAAATACAAAACAAATATTCTCTCTTGGAGTTTCCCTAGAAAATCAGCAACTCAGAAATTACTCTGGAATTTATAAAATAAGCTGAGGTTGCTCACGAACAATGAGTAAGACCAAGCTAGGGAAAGCTGCAGCAGTCAGTCACAAACACAGAAATAACATTGTCTACTTGAGATTTTTTGATCAGAGCAATGGGCCACTTTTGTTCCTCTCAATACCTTGTAACCTTCCAAAAATATCCTTTGTGAACATATGGAGCTTCTCAGAGGACTAAAGATGGAAATTTCCAGTTATAGTAATTCTCTCATTCCACGCTGTTTTGGTTTCTTCCTGTAGTAAACTTTCTTTAACTATGCAGTCATAACTAGAAGATGAATTCCCAGGAGTTGGTATTCTATCAGCTAAGGCAAGACAAATATTAGACGGTTTGTGTGTTTGATTTTATATGTATTCTTCTGAATGGGAAAGTACATTAATCTTGTCTGAGCAGGAAGTGAAATTTATTCACAGCCTACAAAAGTTCATATGAATTCAGTATATCATTTGCAAGTGCTGCCATACAAGGAGAAAATTAATCACATTGTTCATACATGGGAGTGTTTACCTCCAGAAACCAAAATAATAGGTCATCACTTTCAAGGCTTTCTGAAAGTCTGTTTAATCATTCACCAGAAAAAATACAACCAAACAAGTAATGAACAACAGACCCTCAAAGCAAAAAGTAAGGAACACTTTACAAGTAAGAAAAAATGAGTAGGAAATATATGATATGAATGCAGTTCATAAATTACTAAAAAAATCTACCAGGTACTCATGTGCCAGTGTCTTGTGAGTAATGTGGAAACAGAGAAGACATCAAGTTTGTGGAACAAACAGTTCTCATCAATATCGTGACAAAATAACATTTATGAAGAGCAATGAAAGAGAGATGGGGAATAGAGCAAGGCTCCATGAATTGACATAATCCATCATATTATGAAAATAGCATCAAAAGTGACTCATCTGTGTTGCATGATGGAGCTTATTAAAGTTTTCAGCTAATTCTCAGTGCTGTTATTTTGAACTGGGTTTCAAAAGGCATTAGTCAGTCAGCAAAATCCATGAGTTTATTTTTAAAAATGATCATGCTTTTAGACCCTCTTCATTTACTTGATACTTTTTGAGCAAAGAGTCCAGGGTGGTGTATTTTCAATATTCTCTCTTCAATCAGTCATACAGGCTAGGTACTTATTTTTTTAAAAAACAGAGTTTAGGTTAATCTACTAATACAAGGTAAGTGGTTTTTTTTTTAATGAAATTCCTGATGTAACTGGGACAACAAGGAACTCTAGTTTTCCTCTGAAGATGTCAGCTTCAGTCCGACGTAGATAAGGAAATACATTAGTTACAGAAGATGTGGACACATTTACCAACTGTGTTTTGACATGATTTTTGCAAAAGCTTCATTACTTTTGCTCCATGGATGATTACTGAGAAGCCACAGCTTTACCCAGTTATGTGACTGACAACTTCCTTTTTGTAACTGAATGAGAAAGTTTGTCCTAATTTCATAGTTAGCAGAAAGCCAGTCATGCACGAAAAAAAAGGTATAAGTTTTAGCAAGGAATAAAGAGTGCCAAGAATACAATTATTTGTTAGGGATAATCCCAGAACATCTGTTGCTCCCTCCCCATGGGTGGTCTAGCTCCCAAATATCCCCAGCTTTTGACCCTTTTGCTGTGCAGCCTAGATTAAGTAGTGTTGTACAGTATCTTGGTTAGGGCTGCTTGCTGTTTCCCACAGGCTAATACTGCTTTTCTGGGGGAACCATAAATTCTGGGCGAATCATAGAAACAAGTATAAGTTAAAAAGAGAAATTGCAGGAGTACATAGGAATAAAAATACAGAACTTATCCTCCACAGCAAGTTTTGATTAATTTATGTTTACAGTTACAAATATGCTCTCTGCTTTTATCCGTCACTGTTTTCTCAGTGCTTTGTCCATAGAGCAATTCCTTTCTTCCTACTCTTACCCAGAGTGATGGTGGTTCCTTGGGTCACAGTTAAACTATTTGACTCCACATGAGTAAGTGCAATACAATCTTTCAAATGGTCACTTACGGCGTTTTCACATCATCTCTGCCTTTCGTCTGCGTCTGTCTTTTTCTTCCCCTTGTCTGCCCCCGCCCCTCTCTTCCACATTCACAGGCTAGAAGGGGACTCTTCTCACACAGCGGAGCACTAAAGCTCTCTCCAGATGCTCCAATTACATCACAACCTGTGGTTATCGCTCCAGAAATGGGATGGAAGGACATTTCTTTGTAAGGAATGTTCCCAATATTAAGCTTTTGTTAACATGACATGGTTCTTTTCAAGTGCCTATGGCAAACTCAGTATAAAGAATGAGAATAGAATCTGAACTAATAAGCTACAAAACCTCTTGTTTGTGGACTATAGACTAGAATGCTATTCTGCTACGGGAATGGGCCACAAGAGAGGCCTCTTGGATCTCTCAAAATCCAAAGTGCCTAGTTGCAGATGTGCAGAGTGACTGATTATGCACTTATTTTCACCACAGATCTACCAAACCCTCAAGCGTTCTTCAAACATGTCTTTGCCCCTGTGGTCACTTTTACCTTCTTCTGACCCTCGAAGGTCAGTCAGTCCCTTCCTCCTGCCCTTCTCCATTTTCATCAGTTTTCCCACAAAGAACAGACACAATAAATCAAGTGGGCACATCAGGCAACTTTTGCAGTAAAGCAGGTTATCAGGCAGATAGAGAAGCCAGAGTGGCACGGATGGCAGGCTGCCCGGGGTCTGCTCAGCGCCTCCCTGCCGGAGGTGTCCCTGGGACAGGACCCAGCTGCAGCACAGCACATGGAGCTCGGCTACAGTGCAGCAGCCCATGCCAGCTCCCCGTGAGGAGCAGGCTGCAAACCGATGGAAAAGGAGCACTGGCAGAGGGAAAGGATGAGAGAGGGGCTCTCTGCGTGCTTCCAATCCTTTATTACAGGCAGAGTGTGAGAGCAGAAGAGCGAAGAAAGAAGCCGTATAGCGATTTTTATATGGGAGTGAAAAGGGGTGGAATAAAGGGTTACAACCAATGGGGTTCTGTAAATTGTGGGGTGACAGGGGAAAACATCCAATGGGACAAACTCAGGGGAGGGTTCTAGTCGAATTAACAAATGGGGTACTGAATATGACAGAACTTTCGGGAAATCATACAAATTCCATAATTCTGTATGGATAACATAAGGGCATACATAAAACTGGGTGGGGAAATCTTGAACCTATGACAGAACAATATGCAAAACACAG
Organism: Dryoscopus gambensis; assembly: GCA_013389985.1. Classification (NCBI taxonomy): domain Eukaryota; kingdom Metazoa; phylum Chordata; class Aves; order Passeriformes; family Malaconotidae; genus Dryoscopus; species Dryoscopus gambensis. Next base: position 141,778 of record WEIT01020518.1, on the reverse strand, counting down.
TTCCCTGGAGAAGACGGGAACTCGCCATTACCAAAGTTAGACTCCAGTGCCCTGGGTGCTTGTCCACCGGGAATTTATTGGTGAGGGCATTGTGGGTACTGCTACATGCACTGCAACACCAGAGAGAAGTAGACATGCTGAGAACAAATTAAGGCACTTGGCTTTACCACATTTTAGCACACCCAGAGGAAATGTAAAAGGGCAGCTTTGATTTCCTCCACCTCCTGCCCTCTCCCTGCCCTGGACAGGGTCTTTTCATTTCAGTGGAGTGGGACATAGGGCTTGGGGGGGTGCAGCTTCCTGCTCACTCCTCAGACAAACTGACAGCTATCGCTCACTGCCCAGACCACCCCTGACCCCACAGTGCCCAGGGGTGCTCACCAAAATGGCCAGACAGCTGCACATGGCACAGTGGTCACCACCATCTCCCCGTGGCTTCCCGGTGTCCCACTGCACCGTGGCTTGGCCCACAGTGTCCCGCTGAGCAAGTGGTTTTATGCCAGGACTGTCACCTTGGGACTGCGGCCCTGGGACTGTCACCTTGGGACCAAGAACATCTCCAAGGTCAGCAGATGTCAAAACAAGCTGCAAAAACACATTCAGGAAAAAATTTGCTATTTAAAGAGAAAGGTTTTTTACACTACAGTAGAGCTTCTACTCTCCCATAAAGCACAGATCCATAAGCTAATCTACAGCTAGGCTTTGAACAAGAATCCTAAGAAATCTATAAATTTTCCAGTCATTTCTGCAGAAATAAAAAATTAAAAATCAGATTTCATTTTCTGATAAAATATTATGACTAAATTTGGTTGGTTTTTTTTTTTAACTTGGAATAAAAAGAGCATTGTTTTTTCTGAAAAGTGCTAATTAACTCTGCGTATGTGATCTAGGAAATACAGAGCTGTGTAACCTGATGGAAACAATCATTTTCAATTGTCAGGACACTTCTGCTTCTTTTCACCCCAGTTTAAAGTACATCTGGTTTCCACCTGCTCTATATAAAATTGGTTCCTCCCTTTTTCAAATGTGAGTATCATGCTCTCTGGTTTTGGCCGTGACTCTCCAGTGGCATTTAACTCAAAAAAGTCAGCTCCACCTGGAATATGAATGCAACAAGATGGGAAGGAGATGAGTGTTACAGGAAGTTTATCCTATTCATGAAGGGACATTACAAACTTCAAAAGGGGCAGTTTAGCTGGCATATGAATATACCAAGTCTCTCTGGTTCAAAACTCAAACTGCTTCAGTTCTAAGAAGTGGATTTATATTTTGACTATTGCCCTCTAAAAATTTGTTTTGTGTGGTGTCCTTAAACTTTCACATCCTCTGCACAAGTTTTGCAATCTGTCTGACAGCATACATCCCATGTGATAGGAGATTTTCCAGGACAAAGTATGCTTTCTGTCTCCATTACTATCTTCTAGAGGGTCTTCCATTTTCCACCAGCAGTGGCATTTATTGAAGATGATTATGGTTTTGAGACGTGGTATGTAAATATATCAATTTCATTTTAATTAGACCTCATAAAAGCTAAAATTATAAAAATTTTAAATTCAGAACTGAGTTCAGAACTGCAGCTGGATCATGAGAATTTCTCCTTAGATGTAAGGAAAAGGTTATTTACCATTAGGATCATTGGACACTGGGACAGAAGTAAAGAGAGGCTGTGGCCTGCATCCTTACTGATACATGAAACTCAGTGTGAGATAAAGTGCTGAGCACCCTAAACCTTACATAGGAGGAGAGAATTACAAACTTCTAGAAGTCCCTTCCCACCTGCACGTTTCTGTGATATGATTTCCAGCATGGCTTTTGTTCTATTAAGCAAAAATGTAACTACTGGGCAGACTGTGGTATGAAGATATAAAAGTTAGGAATTTTTGCTTGGTCCTTTTCTTCCACCTGTAGCAGGAAGATCTGCCCAGAGTCTGCAAAAGCCCCAGGTGGACAGGCACAGTGCTTTAAAATATCCATCAATGTACTTCAGCAACGAGACATTCAGCATTGTAAGGCTAAAGAAATAAGACAGATACCTATCACATTTGGGACAACTCCTTGGCCCTGTCCTAGAAATGAAGTTTTACTATCAGGTTCTTTCTGGGGAAACCAGGATGTAATTGTAATGCTGAAGATGAAGCAGCTGTCCTCTGAGTATCATCTGGTAATGTGGAAGCCCCTGGAAAGAATCTTTTTCTGCTTCATATCGTATGATTGGGATGATTAGGGAAATCAATGTTTTCCCGAGGCAGCTGTGCTGATGCAGCCACTGAAGTGGGCAAATTCCTGCTGTTTTCAAAATACAGCTTGATCCCTTATTCCCGGAAGCACAGGATAGTCCTAGAAAAATAGTCCGTATAGCAGAGGTGTGTGATGCAGCTTTACAGTGTTACAAATACAGACAAAGTGCTGCTACATCTTTGTGCAGATTGCACTCCAGGTGCTTTTACAAATCTTGGCTTTGATGATGACACATTGAGGATTTTTTTAACGGACACTTCCTCATTTTATTTTTACTGTTCAGAGCATGATCTGTGCACACTAATCAGAGTCTGGATTGAATAAAAATCATTTTCAAGCCTGTCCATGCAGGCCCAACACCAGACAAACTGGAATGAATTTAGTTTCACAGAACCTGATGTAGTTATGAACACTGCAGTGTCTGAAGCGGGAGTGCAGCTCTGGCTGAGGAAGGGGCTGATACCATGAGGATACTTGTCACCCAGCCACCCTCCCAGTTCTCACGTTAGCCACATAGAGGGGGTACCAGGAGCCAGCCATAACTGACATGTCCAAGTCCAGGCAGGATGTCTGAAAACAAAACTGAACCCAGATACTGCAATTTTTAATCCAGTATTGGACATATGTTTCTATTTCCTCAGACTCTCCACTCTTTAGCCATTGTGCATATTTGGCACATTTGGAACATGTGGTACTGCCATGGAGTGAATGAGACAGTGCTTTCTCCTGGAAAAGAAAAATACTTTATGATCCCTTCAGTAAAAACCATATCGTAAAGGTGTTGGATAAAAAGGTAGTACAGTTAACTTGCAGGCTTAACAAAGACAGTTTCTAGTACTGGAGTGATAAACCTGCCAAATTTCAAGTTTCCACTACCTTTTGCAGAGGTGCTAGAACAATTAAAAAAAAAAAGCTTCAAACCTGTTACATAATGATAAAAGCAAAATATCACTGTTTCCTAAGCTATAAGCTATTCAACCTTCCCTAACTTAAATATGGAGAGAAAGTGGCACTTTATCTAGAAGCAGGCACCCAGCTGTGCAGGTAATGCTTGGAGAAGAATTAAAAGTAATGATAAATGATTTAAAGTAATTGAATGATAGCAACAATTCATTGCATATTAAGCAAATGACCCAGATAGAACACCTCAGAATGTTACAAATGTTTTCAAAGACCCACATCGTGGGCATGAACTGGTACCTCTACATTAGTATTTTACTTCTAGTCGGGACTAGTTTTGAGGGGAGAGTTACTCCCAGTCACTGTGACTTTGTTCACACCCTAGAATAGTCTTGGAATGTATGAACTGGGTTTCTTGAGCTTGTTTTTGAAGATGTGCTGTAGGAGTGCACCTAATTTACTATAGCCAAGATTGATCTTTTAGTCAATGGGAGCAGGCTGGAGTTAAAGTGAAATTAAGGAGCTTGGAACATGGATAGCTTGGATGTCAAGCTCTTGGCATCTGTTATTTCACTCTACACATCTACTCCTATTGGTCCTTACTTCTTGCTAGTTAGAAATAGAAAATACTGCTAATAGGTAATAAATGCGTGATTATTGCTGATAAAGCTGCATACAGCATAATGGTATTATTTAAAATGTTGTGTTTGGTACTATTTAAAAAAAATCAAACAACCGAGTTCCCATTGTAGCAATGCTCCAAGTGGATACACAGGAATGATGAGTTTTCAATGAAGGAGGCAGGAAGAAGCTGTGCCTGATTTGGTCATCCTCTGATGACCTGGTGTGAGCAGTCAGATTCTGAAGTCATCACTTACAGAAGAGAGTTTACTATGTAATTAGGCTGCTTCAAAGCATAGGAAATCTCTCAACAAGAGTAGGAACCACAAACTGACTCTTCATGATCATAATTTGAAAGCAAGAACAGATGGAAAGTGTTGTCTAGAGACTTTGAACACAGCCTTCGGGATGCTCCCACCAGTATTTTCTGGCTGGAGTTCCACAACTGCTGGTGCTGGATGTGGGGCACTATTCAATCACAGCACAACAGATGTGACTGACATCAGAAACAGGCAAAAAAATCACATTTCTCTTGAAGTAATGAAAGTGAGAGTTTATGCATAAAGTCAGCTTTATGCTTTTCTTTGGGCTGCACAAGGACATGGAATCTCTTTTCTGCGTAGTCCACTAACGCAAAGTTAACTCGTCAAAAGTTACTGAACAAATTTGAAACAGCAAGTGAGTTTACACAGCATCAGCGATTTCCACTGTATGGCTGTGGTATCTTTGTTCCAGTGCTATAAGTAATGGATTTATTATACCATGACTCTTTGGAGAATTCAGACTATTCAGAAAAATGTGCTCTCCACTAAATCAGCGGAAATCTCTGATTCACATCTGCTGTAGCAAGTGGTTATGTATTTTATGGCGTTACCGCCTTTCCTGCTGCCACCCGTGTTCCTCCGCTGTCGGCTCCGTTTTCTGCCACTAGCAGACATTGGTGGCACAGATGGCAGACGAGGAGGTGCTGCACCCCAGCCTCTTCCTCCCTGAGGCTGCATCCCCCTGTGAGGCTCGATGTGGTGGCAAAGACTCCCATGAGAGAGCTGAGGAGAGGCTGGGGGCAGCCAGGCACACACAAGGAGGAATTGCAGACGTACCACACTGCCACAGCTATAGGGGGCCACAGCCAGACAGCCAGAGGGAGGACTGAAAACCAGATATATCCTAGAAAACCACAGACTTTCTATGGACAATTCCCCCATGGACACGTGATGAAGAATGCCAAGTAAATCACTGCAAATTATTGGTTCACTCAGATTTATGCCATCTCTGAAGCAGAAGACAGGAGGGAGTATGGGACATTTTTGCTTTCTCCTTACATCAGATTTCAGGGTAGAGGAAGAGAAACTTGCTGACAAGATTTTATGTTTATTTGGTGAGAAGCAAATTGAAAGCACACTTAAAAAACCTAGGAATAACAGCAAAAACAAAAATAAGGCAAAATAAATCCAGCAGTTGCAACAGTATTTTTAGTCTGGAAAAGTAAGTCCTGATACGCTCCAAGACTTTCATTGTTTCCACAGCTTCTCTATAAGTACACACACAAAAGAAAGACCCAACACCCTAAATAATGGGCCACCACCTAATATATGAGCATAATTGTTCCCTCATCCAGAGATTTGCTCAGAATTAGCTGAGTCCTGTAATTCAGCATCTTCTGCATGCATGCCGTTCCTCTACCTGACCCAGTCAAGGGCTGTTTCTGCTCAGCACAGCTGTGTGAGCGTCTCTTTAGTCCGGAGATGCATGAGTGCTGTCTCTTTTTTGGGTTTTTTGGGGCTTTTTTGGGTCATAATGACTCTTCTGGTCAGTTAACAACTGCTGTTATAAAAAGAACAGTTTTATTTCCATTGTTATGGCAATCTCACATCAATAATTAATTGCAGGAGGAACTATATGTTAATGACTCCATAAAAGCCATTCCATAGTACGGCAGCAAGGCAGATTTTATGAAAGGCTGCTGAAATGTTGTGGAGTACATTCAAAGAAGTACTTTAATTTACTAGGGAATGCAAGTGCCATTTTAAATGCACAGAAAATGCTTAACTGAATGTTTATTATTAATTAAAATGGACCTAATGATTAACTTTTATAAAGTTATTAAATTGCTCAGAGGCAAGCAGTATTACTTCCAAATTCTCAAATGCACTTTCCTCTTGCCCTCCTTGCTGTGACTGAAACTAAATATTTACATCACATTTGGGGCCTCTTCTTGGCCCAGTCTGTTATTTCTGTCATTGTTATGTTTCTCTTTTGGGGTGGGTCAGCTGGTCCTGGAGAAGATAGCTGGTAGATCCAAAATCCAGGTGGTGCAGTCAAATATCATACACAAAGAATCAAAGCTAACCCAAGCAATGAAATTAGCTGAAAAATATAGCCAATTCCTGAGGATTAAAGTGGGATTCATACCATCAGCTCTCTGCTTGGCCACCCTGGGTCTGAGAAAAAGTTAAAAGAGGAAGGACTGAAGGTGTAACACCATGTAATAAAAATTGTCATAAAAGCATCTCCTCCACAGGAAGCCCTGAATTTCTATGTCAACAGAAGTAAGCAAGTACATATTGTGCAATCACTTAATTCTGCAATTTGGCACTTCTGTTTGATGATTTAAAAGATCTTGTGAGATCAGGTGAATAATTTACCCTTTTCCAAGTGGAAGGGCTGTGGATAATAATTTCAAAAACATCTCATTGCTTCAGAAAATCTTAGAAATGATAAACAATGCTTGCAAACAAAAACGGAGTTTTTCTCGGGGGCAGCAAAATGTCTCTGAGCATTAAAGGAATGATGTTCAAGTACAGCCTTGAAACAAGAGTATGGCAATGGGGGAAACCATTGGAAAGAGAGAGGATAATGACCCAGCAACACTGAAAGTGAAGATGATGAATAAATTATAGCATAGGAAAGGCAAATATAATTCCTAAGCACTGAAAATGAGGAACTTCTGACAATCTTATGCTCACTGTTTTTAGGGGTCAAAGGGGAAAGCAGTAGCCACAATGGGAAAAACCTGTTAATAATAAAGTATAGGCTTAAAATGCTTATTCACTGTACACATCTGCATATCTTGCTACTGTAAACCAAGATACTGTGAGGGGAAGAGGAGGGGCAGACAGTGATCCCTTCTCTGTGGTGATCAGTGACAGGACACAAGGGAGTGGCCTGAAGCTGTGTCCGGGCAGATTTAGGCTGAATATCAGGAAAACGTTTTTCACCCAGAGGGTGGTTGGGCGCTGGAAAAGGCTCCCCAGGGAAGTGGTCACAGCACCAAGCCTGGACGAGCTCAAGAAGTGTTTGGACAATGCTCTCAGGCACATGGCATAACTCTTGGGCCAGGGTGTTCAGGGCCAGGAGTTGGACTTTGAGGATCGTTATGGGGCCCTTCCAACTCCAAATATTCTGTGATTCTGCAATTTTAAAGAACCAGAGCATCTGACATTGGAAACTCAAACTTGGCTACATGTTTAAGCTGCAAATCTTGACCTTTCCTAGAGAAATGTTTTTTCAAGAGCTACTTAGGTTGCTGGCACAGGTAAGACCCAATCCACTCTGCAGGTTATGGAACCTCTGTGTCTTTAAGACCAGGCTGGAGAAGCGTCCACTGAGATGGATGTTGGAGTAGCTGAGCTGACAATCAGAATGGGAGCAGAATAACTAAGATGTATTTAGTTCTCTCCAATTGGATTTTCCTTATGCTACGTGGTGGTTTTAATTTGAAGTCACGCAAGTTAAAAAAAAAAAAAAAGGGCATCTAATGCAACATTTCATGACCTCCACTACTTGATGAGTGAAATATTCATAATTGATACTTCGAAGCTATTACTTTTTGTTGCTTCCACGTGCTGAAAGGCTGCTTCAAATTGCAACAAAACTCAAATTACGTGTTTTCCAGTAAAGCAAAAACCCAGTTTTAGCCTGTTTCAGAGGGAAGTGCGGGGTGGCTGGCCGTCCCCCGTGTTTTTCTGCGGGCTGTCCCGCGGAATGGAGGGAGCGGGCGCTGAGCCACAGCCTCGCGGAAGAAGGGCTCGCCAGGTCCCCGCTCCCAAACCAGAAAGAGGATGCGGGCCCGGGAAGGGAAATTGCGTTTTCCATTGCGCTGCCGCAGCTGGGTTTAGTCGGGCAGCTGTTGCCATCTAATGGTGCAGGGCCGGCAGTAGCGCATCCGGCGGGGATGGGAATCGAAGCGCTCCCGGGCAGGGCTGAACCGCGGAGATTCCGCCTTGCTTCTTTAAGGAATCTGACCTGGAAGCCACGGAAGGACCTGGGAGACCTTCATTAGCTTCAAAGAATGTGTTTTAACAGACCAACGCTCCCCTTATGTGGTTGTACCAGTCAGATTGGACAACCTTATAGCCCACCACGTATGCCGTGGGCAGTGCCAGGCTCAGGGAAAGACTGCAGGAACGCGGTAGTTTAGGGACTCTCATGCTTAGAGGTGGCATCCGGCAATCTCAACCAGGCTTCTGGTAAGGACAAAGTGCTTCTAAAGTTACACTAATGAGTGTGAAGCTCTACGTGGTTTTTACTGGGGGGATTTTTAATTCCAGCTAAGCTCCTCTTGAAAAAAAACAAACCAAACCAAACCAAACCAAACCAAACCAAACCAACCAAAGAAAACACCCAAAAACCGTCCTACAAAACCAACCAAACAAATAACAGAATACAGTAACAAAAGACGCCTACAAAATCCAAAAGTCTGACTCTCTTGGTCACTCTCTAGGAACTGACAAAGATGACATTAATAATATTGTTATTTAAAGTTCAGAAGAATCATTAAATCCATCAGAAGTTGAAGAACTTCAAACTCTGACAAGAATATCAAATGAGATCAATTCTCAAGACAGATAGGCCAAACAGAAGACAAAGCGATCCTTTCACTGATGTTTGGCATTTCTTCTAGAAACCAAAATCCATTCTTGGTCTTGTCAGGCAAAACACAGAACTCTATCAAAACTGTAAGGGGAGAGGTTAGAAAAACAACATAAACAGGCAGACTCACCAGCAGATTTGCTCCAAATTTATATCTTGATTTATAGATTTATATCTCTTTATAGACTTATATCTAGTATTTTAAAATTTTTTTCTTATTGCAGGAGTTATCCTGGGAGTCAGATTAATAACAGTGTCCCAAGCATGTATGAGCTGGGAATGACCCAGGAACACCCAGCCTGTCACTACAACCCCCTTCGTGTGCATGTGGTGAATGCAGCCTCTCTGCATGGCAGGTACAAGAGTCTCTGCAGCTTGTTGCTACAGAAGGCCATGCTGGTAGATGGGGTTGCTATCTAAATGCCATTAAATCTCCTGCAGACCCACGAGCTGATGTCCCTTGTCCTCTGGGTCACTGCCAGGAACCCTAGCCAGACCACCTGGCCACGTGTGCCTTGGTGCCTGCGTGCCGGCTGGATTAGGTGAACATGCACAACTTGGATCTGGTGAATGTGAGGGTGACAGAGTGTGAGTGAGTGAAAACAGTTTGGGTTTAGGTCAGGTTCCCTCTTCCCAACTGCAAAGTCTCATGGTTCAGCTTTCCTATTGCTACTGTAATCCTGCAATATTAATTCCTACAGGATTAGCATAACTGAGCCCACGCCCTGAATGGTAAGAAGGGAAGTTTCTTTGATACTTCTCATGTTTAGATGCTACTCGTGGGTGAGATACCTGCTCACTATGCAAGCAGTACAATAAAAAGTATTGTGTAACAATTAACCAAGAATGAGCCCTTAGCCTAGAGAGAGGTGAAGCTCCAGAAAAACAGGTAATAATTGGATTGCTTTCTATCCAACCAGCTTGCTGGGCCTTTGGCTATCAACAGAGTATCTCTGTCCAAACATATGCAAACACACAAGTAAAAAGAATCTGTTATTTGATTGTTGCTTCCAGGAATTCAATTACTCCTTGATTTAAATTTAAAATTCTAGGTAACTTTCAAGGCAAAATTGTAGGTAATGCAAACTTACACGTAAAAACTGCCAGATGATCTATAGAGAACCAAAGCTGAATATAAACGAAAATTCTTAAAAGTCCTGTAGCTTTCCACAGTAATGCTGGAATTTGTTAGGATTGTGCAAGACACTGGCAGAGTGTAGCATGCAGCGTTTTCATTGAGTAACTCTAAACTTGGGGTGCCGAGCTCTTGGTGTATTATCCTGAGCAATGACTGCCAAGTCACGCCAGCCAGTGGCTCCAGCAAGGCTTTGCCGGGATTACACCACTGCACACATCCTGTGGGACCTGGAAAAGTGCAAACACGGGGGGAAACTCCAGGGTTCTATTATTATATTGAGGTTATCAATACAGCCATATTCCAAGAAAAATCCTTTCTTTTGGATTTCAGGTTTGAGGCCTTCTGTCTCTGAGACTGATAGGTTCAGAGAAAGCTGCAGCTGGACTGGACCTCCCCCGTCAGCCTGTGGCCACCGGGAACTGACTTTGGGAATGTAGTAGTACAGGGTGATGGCAGGGAAGAAGTAGTAGGGAAGAGCATGGCACAGTGCTTGCGCAGTCACTCTCCTTGGCCTGTGTGCACCACTAGCAGGGATGCAGCGAGAGAAGCTGCCCAGGAATGGTGACTCAATGACCTCCCTGGGGTCAACAAAGCCCAAAAATCCCTTAAAAACCTGGATCTGGAAATCTGTACTAGGCTCCTTCCACTGTTTATTTCAAAAGCCAGTATATCAAGATAGGTAACAATCTGTACTTTCATTTGTGTTTCCTCTATTCTATAAATCTTTGAGGGAAAGCTGTATCAGCAAACCCACATAATGATGCTACACATACCAATATATAAACTCTAAGATGCCTGCATGTTTTGTTTCGGGCTTTTTGCAAATCAGGAATCCTACGAAACCACCTCAGCTTGCTTGAGATCATAGACTCATTGTGACAAATACCGTGTCCTCTGAGTGACCCGGGATGTTTGTTTTGGTTGGCTAGATGACAACACGTGGGAGACAGGGAATACTAACCACATTGTATGATTTGGTCCAACTATAAAGTTCTCTTTTCTTTCTCTTCAGGAGAAGCAGAAAGGTTTTTAGAACTCTCACTTTATGGCAAAGACCTGCTGAGTTCAAACAGAAAAGGCAACATAAATTCAGTGAGATGACTCTCTTTTATCTAGACCACTGGTATACTTGAAATAGTGTTGAGGGAATAAAATACGTAAAGAACATACAGTGTTTTGAAGAAAGTTATCCTTTAGCCCATTTAAAAATGTTTTTCATTAAATGTCATCATGTTGGGGGTTTTTGGTTTTGTTTTTGTTGGGTTTTTTTTGTGGTTCTTCCCTATCTTGAATTACACCTTTGATAATAACCCCTGCTGGATATAGCTCTTTTTCAATGCAATAACCTAAGATGGAATTTATTCTAAAATGACATCCATGGATGTTATATCCCCATTGCTATTATTTCATAATTTACTCTTATCTAATCTAAAAGGTATAAAAAATTAATCTTGCTGAAGCCCATTCAGTTGTGCTCAATCGATATTCTTTTGTACTGTAAACAGCATTCCACTTGCATAAAAAGCAGTGTCTGTCTCTCATCTTTATCTGTTTGTCTGGTTCACTTCTATCTGTTGAGACACTTACTGAATCTTCCTTGTGAAAACTTCTAGCTGTAGATAATGTGATCTGCCCATGGGATTATTTTTATATTACAAAAGCAGTCAAAACATGCTAGGTATTTCTCCAAATGAGTCACAGTGATGATTTCTGTCACCAAAGCCTACAAGTGTGGGAAAGTTAATTTAATGTCCAAAATGCAAGGCACACTTGACAAATGGGACATACCCATCACATAAGGGGATCTCCTTGCATTTACAGCTTCAGGACCATCTTATCCACTCCTGTCAGCAGATTAGTCTGCTAGATAGTCATCAGAAATCCCACCCCAAACCCTCATCAAATATATTTTAAGATGAGTGCATGAAGTGGAGGGGGTAAGCAGAAGTCAGAGAACTCCAGACAGAAGCTTTGTAGGATCAAACAGAGACCATTTGCTGATTTGGTAGCTCTGTGACCTTCTGGGCTACATCAAGCCATGTTCTCCACAGGATAATACTGTAGCAGCTTTCCTTAAAACATGGCTTAAAAATGCTTCTTTTGTTCTGAATGACGTGAGAAAGCAGACGGGGAGAGGGGAGATAACACAGCCTGAGGCAGAGCTACTTTTTCTGCCCAGAGTGTAGCGAATGCTCCCTGCTTCCAGGTTGGTGAAAAGGGGATAAAAACTGATAAATCAGAATGGTTCTCCTGACAGACTCTTCTCGACTTTGACAGAAAGATGGCAAGTTGCATTAGAAATAAGTTCCAAAATACCATTCCCATTCCCCTTCCCTCCCAGAGAATGACTGGAATAACATAATGTATTACCCCAGTGATTTGAAGGTTAATAACTGTAATAATTTTTCATCCATGCTAATAAATAGGCTGCCTGTATTTAAGTTAACAAAGTCCATGCAGTAATAGCTTTGATTTAACAATGTTATTTCTTAGGAGCATGAACCTTAGCTTTAAAGCTTTTTAAATTTTGTCTTGCAAATGATACATCTACCAGGGAAAGAAACAAATTGATTTTTAGCTGTCTACAAAAAAATCACAGAATAAATCTGTCCTTAGAATAGCTTTTGATGCTGTATTAAATAAATTAAAATAGATTATAGGGAAATTGTTATATTGGAAGTGAGTACGAGTGAAATCCTACTTTTAAATAGCAATTAGCCATTTTTCACTCTTAAAAATATAGAAATGCACCAGCATCTACTCAAGTCCAGTTTTCTACAAAATTTATTGTTTTGGACAAAAGACTGCAGTATTATAATCTGAAAGGTGTCCCAAACCCTTTTGAAGGACTAAATTAGAAGCCAAAGGCTCTTGCAAGTGAGGGAAATAGTCTAAAATCTGAAGGCAACTCGTGGTGGATTACAGATTGAACATGAGCCAGCAATATGAGGCTACTGCAAGCTGAGAAAAGTTATATACAACCTATGGAACGTGATTATTGTAGTGTCTTCTCTTTAGACCTGAGCTGCTGGTTTTGGCACTCCAGTCGAAAGAGATGGAAATAACTTTCCATCTTGGGTGGTTTGTAGGGGAGCTTACCCCGGTTTGGGGTAAGGACCCCAAGGAGAACAGCAATATAGGGAGGGTTTAAAGTGCATTTAAATGAGATGGAAAAGCTGAAGGCTCCCTACCATGTCTCTTCTAAAAGAGGAAATTGAAAGGTTGTAAACTGACAACTTTCCAGTGAAGAATCCAATATGCCTGGCTGTTTCTCCTGACCACAGTGAGGGAAAAAAAAAAATCTTAATTTAATCAAAATCCATTAAAATTAGCCATTAGAAAAAGCTAGCCTGTCTGCAAAAATACTGGAGAGCATGGGATGGCATGGATTTTCCCATTTTAAAATGTTTTCAATAGATATCAAACCATCACTGACAGTTTGTATTCTTGTAAGTTTGAATTCATCCTTCTGTAGAAGCATAGACCAGATGACCTCTAGAAGTCCCTTCCAGTTCTTCATCTCTGTGAAGCTATGGGGAGCTCTGAGCTAGCCGGCAAAGGAAACTGCAAAAGCTACTGAGAAACAGCTCACTTGGTTGAGATTTTTTTTTTCATCCCTGTCACTGGCACACATCCATATTTTGAATTTATTTGATGCTGAATTGCATCCAAATAAGTGTCTACACATAGCTACAAATATGTCCTGCAAGCCAAAATAATTGTTTCTTTTAATATGAATCATCTTGAAGAGCATTTTATTATTATAAATGAGAAAGTTTCTAAGAATATATTATGCCCTATTTGGCATGGTATTATAAAAATACCATTGTATTAGATTTGAAAATGTCCCCTCCCTGCCAAGTCTTACCCAAGTTGACTGGTGTATCTCAGGGCAGAATTTGGCCTACTGTAATTAAATCCAAATGTTGCATCAGAGTTTAACTAGTACAAGACTTTGCTTTTTGGTGTAAAGACAGTGGAAATTTTTATAGTCTTTTTTTTTTTTGGTGTCTGTGGACGGCAACAGGCCTTCCATAGGTTTTAATCATGTGATGAACACCATTAAAAGAAAAGTGTCTGCCCTGCATGAAAGAATAATCATGGGTCAGTGGGATTAGAAAGGTAGACTTTATAGCTAGAAGTGAGCTTTCCCTTTCTAGTTCCTGCTCTCTGTGTTTATAAGGAGCAGACCCTGATGGCAGCTGATAGAGAAATACACCTGAAATGTGTTGATAATGCCTAATACGAATTCTGAATCCACCAGTACTTAGACATATCTTGTCTGTCACTCTAAGAGGAACTGCTGATCTTAAAGTAGCCCACTGTCAGTGGAACACACAAGGCTGGATTCTCTGTCTGTTGAATTAATTTTGTGAGTCTTACAGATTGAAAATGGAATTTTCTTTGGGAAGTTTATCCCTTGCTGTTGTAAACCTTACTGGTGCAACACTGGCAGAAGGCTGGCATGGGATATCACTCCATCTTAGCCAGAAAGAGATTTTTTTAATCAGCATTACAAAAAAGGAAATAGGTGGAGTAAGAAGATGAGAACAGGGAAGAGACAAAGATATGTGAAGGTAATGATAGGTAGGTATGATAGGTAACAAAATTTGAAAGAGTAAAACTCCATTGTGTTACATTCCTCTCTTTTGACTAGTTTGGAATGCCCCAAAGCATCTCTGCCATTCTAAGTTAAAGCATAACACAGTAATTTAGAATAAGGGATGTCTTTCCCCTTGAATGTCTTTGTGCCTCAAAAGGAGCTTCTTCTCAAGGATTTAATAGGGCAAACTTGCACTGAGTACAAAGAAAAGGGCAGACCCTTTCCACTGTATTGTATTTGCTTGTTCCATCAGTAGGGTTGAATCTGATGAGTGAATGAGGAAATGATCCCTAGGGACCATAAGACTTCTCATCAGAAATTATATCTGCACATCTGCTTGGCATAGTTTGCCCATGGGACTTTGTTATTGCCCTTATTGGGGAGTTTTCCACAACCCTGTGGAGAATAAGAATAGGGTTGGTGCTGGTTGCCTAAAACTACACGCCCAGCAATGCCATGGTTTGGGCTTGGCTCAAAAGAATAAGTTTTTATGGGGCTGACTTTTGAGAACTGCGTGTTTATGGCTGGAAAAGTATATCTGGAGCATTACTTTTTTTTCACGGGGTACAGCTGTTGGAAGCCATCTGGCCCAGGACAGACCTCTCTTTTGTTGGCTTACAAAACCTCGTTCCTCAGTACCCAGGATGGGTAGCACATCAGGTAGAAGACTGTGGGATAAAAGCTGTAAAAATTATATCACCTTGTCCACTGTGAGCTAGAACTTTTTAGAAGGAATACTATAAGAATTGTTCTTTAAGCTAAAAATTAGATTCTGCTTTCAAACCAGGTATCAATTTAGCATTCAAGTGAGAAGCAAAATTATTGTGAATATAATGTAACTGTGAAGACAATTGAACTCACATGCTAAATGATAGAGACTATCTACAAAATTTGCTATACTACATGCCACTTTTCAAAACTGATCTATAACTTTATCATAATTTGATTTCACAGCTTGGAAAAACAGCTTCACAAATTAATTAGTATGTTATTCACCTTGTATACTGCCCAAAATGTTAACTGCGTCATATCTAGAATGGAATGGAATGGAACGGAACGGAACAGAACATAATAGAATAGAATAGAATAGAATAGAATAGAATAGAATAGAATAGAATAGAATAGAATGTTTCAACGGGAAGGAACTTACAATGATCACCAGTACCACTGCAAAATATGAGCAAATCCAAAGGCAGCTATTCAAACTGTTTGCCTTTTCATGGATCACCTCTATGTTTCAGAAACAGCCCAGACCATAAAACATAACTAAAATTTTGCCTGTTTTGAGCACGTTTGTATTAAAAATATTTACATAGACATAGCAGAACTAAGATAGCTGGCCTGGAATTTTATTAGATGTACTCATTCATGATGGAGTGAATTAAAAAATCTAAATTACATTTTATGTTTCTATTTGTTTTATTTATAAAAAATCAAGTCCTCAGTCAAAAAAAATTCTTCCAAAGGAACTGACAGGCAAAACTTGACAGGTAAAAAAATGGTTGCATGGGAAAGAAATGACCCACTCACACTAACAGACTATTAAATCCTTAAAGATAAACAGAGACTGATATCAGAAACTGATAAGAGACTCTGACAAATATAGCAGTACTCAAGCAATTTGAAAGAATTCCTGAATTCCCTGGATATATGTAAAAGGATATGCTAGGCCATGTAGGGTGTCCATATCCCATACACTGAATTAGGAGTGCTGCAAGATTGAAGGGGAGGGGAAGTGGAGGAGGATGAGAAGGTTCAGCAGTAGATTATATTAAGACTTGGAAAGATGCCTCTTCTAAGCCATATTAAATACAGAAAAGGTCAACATTTTTGGCATTTAGGCCAAATCTAAATGAGAAGGGTTCAGCACTGCACAACCCCTGTAATATGCTGTCAGCTCTTTAGCAGCTAGAAAAGATGTTATCAGTAGAGGCAAGAATGCAGAGGAATGTTCTTGGAGACTTAAGGCAGATAAAAGAAAGGAATATGATATTACTTTATATTTTTCTTTTCTGACGTCAAAAAGATCTATCAAATACACAAATTTTGTATAATGGGTGCCGGAACAGAAGATTTTATTCTGAAGGGAATGAAAAACAAAAGATATCCCTTGAAATAGCTTGTCAGGCCATCAAAGCTATTCCTCTCTTGACCTTTTAGACAGGATGCCCGTGACATGCAGTATTAGTTGGTATAAATACAAGACTGGCCATGTGATACACCGATATGATAGTCCAGTCATAGTAAATGGAGAAGTGGAAAGAACACACAGAAAAGTAGGACAAAATTAACCAAGCCTCACAGACCTACCCTTCTGTGTATCCTTAAATGAAAATCTTGTCTTTAAATGGCTCCCTTTTGCAAGTCTGGAGATATAAGGCAAAGGTAATGTTGTCGGCCTGTACCTTTTAGTAGGGCATGTGGAAATGTCTTGGTTCAAAATAACTAGCTAAGGCCCACAGAAAGAAGCAGCAATCATTAGATGTGCTTTACTAATACAATAATCACCCTAATTAGAGAAAAAAAAAAGTATTTTTATGTTTTCTAGTTTACACAAAGGTGGCCCAGAGTCTGGAATTGTATTTCAGCCACTGCCCTTAATGGACTGCATAGCAGGTTATAACAGCTAAACCTTCGCTTCTATTTTATTGCCTCAGTCACAAGGTTTTAAGCTCTATTTATACAAGTGGTTTGAGTTATAAAACACACATTATTACTTAAAAGTAATTGAAAGTAGCCTCCCAGACAAACAGAGATCTGGCCACCTGAACTGTAAGTTTGCCTAGGAAAGCTATAATTTGATAGGTGTGCGACAAATGGTAGATATCCGGCACTAATTCTTCTGCATGTCATTCGATACAAAGATGTAAGGAAAACAGTAGCAGAAGTATACACAGTTATTTCGAGTTTAAGTCACCAGGAAAATTATTGGGAAATTGCAATGTCTCCCATTAACTTTTTAACTTTATTAGTATGTTTTCAATTTAGCTGACAAGCTCCTCCTTTGCAGGTCCTCCAGGAATGTGTAGAAAAATAAGGTACTTGATAAAATGTTTCCATGCAGAATTTAGTTTCAGCTATGCAGTAGAATGTACACGCTTAGGCTTTTTCCTCTTTAGGCTGGTGGAAACTGGAAATGTTAGAGAAAAGGTGCTTTGCTTGTCGCAAGATAGGCTTTGTTAGTAATGCACCTTACGTGTCTAAAGAGAAGCAAGTATGGAAACTACAAGTTGCAAGAAAAAAGAAAAATAATCGTATTAAAAGAAGTAAAGAAATTTCTGAGTCTTCTACTGACAAAAGACTCAGGACTTAATCCTACTGTGGTTGAAGTCCAAGTAAATTATTTAAATCAAATTGGACCTCCTTCTAACACAGGAATAGGCCAAGTACATCTGGAGTTGCTTGAATAAAAGCTATTCCAAAAGGAATTTTCTGTGGCTACAGAGGATCGTGGCCAATTTTAAGTTGTTTTTGGTAAGCCTGGGTAAAACTTTCAAAATCAAATGAGTGTCCTTGAAGTCTCACTCCTTGAAGAGACTTAGGCACTTCAGAAACTTTTACTCCATGCTTCTTTCCAAACCACTTTTGTGTGTTTGCCTCCGACATATGCCCTTTAAATTGATGCCATGAGTGCACTTCGTACTGGAATGCAGCCGACAGTATAAATAGCTGCTCTGCTTAATTACAAAAGGAACATTGTTTTCTTCTAGAGCCCTTGCATCATCAGTATAAAAATCTTGTTTCATTAAATTTCAAATTCTGAACTTTAACTGTTCATTTAAACACTTCCAGATATGTATTCTAGCAGAAGTAATATGAATTTAAGATAAACATCAAAAACCAGTATTTGTGTTTTCTTTGCTGCAGGAAGCGGCTTTCAGTAAAAACTGAGATAATAGATCTAAATCCCCATAATCAGCACAGCTGTATGTCACGCTAGCAATTGTTTTAAGTGGAACTTCCCTTCAACTCCAAAGAAAAAGCCTGCTTTCAAATTTTAGTCACTATATTGCCCTCCCCCAGTTAATATTGCAGACTGTAAGCTAAGCTGTGCTATAGAAGGCGACCAGCAGCTTCAGGCAGCTTGGAAGGGAAATGCAGTTGTTGCTACTTTACAGAGGGCTGCAGAGGGTCAGAGAATGAGTTATATCCTTTTATGCTCTCCATCAGATCATGCTGAGCACCACAGAGTTGACTTTTCTTATTTCCTTAACTCATTCTCTGCATAATAGAATTTTGTGTGTATGTGCACACAGCCCACAAGCCCCTAAAACCTAATTAAGATGCTTTCACTGATAAAAATAAACATTTTAGGTTTTGACCATTCTAAGCATTTCTCAGTCTACAAGATGAGTGAAACTTGAGCAGGGTTTCCCTAAGCAACCACAGTCGGCACTAGCATCAACTTTATTTTGCCCTGTGGAAGCAGATTAACACAGTATCCTCATCCCAGGAATATCAAGTGGATCTGGGAGTGGCAGCCTGTTGCTCAGAGCTTTTCCTGGGTTGAAGCATCTGTCCCGTTTGGAAGTGTTCAGGCATGGCTCCAGCTGGCTAGAGTGACAGCGTTGCCTGAGTCAGGGCTGCCAGAGTGTCCTTGTTCACGGGACTGTAGCCACCAGCCCTTGCCAGCCCGTGCCCACAGCAGGCAAATGCCTGTCATCTTCAGGACCACCAACGGGGGCTTGGCAACAACGGCACTGTTGCAACGTGTGCCACATGCTGCTTTTAATTAGTCACAGGGAGACTTCTTCAAACAGAATGGGGTGAAAGTTTCCCTCTTGGAAAAAATGCTGAAAAGTTTAAATTTTCAAGAACTCTTTGGAGCCTCACTGAACTTCGGCAGATCAGACATTTAAAAGGTGTGGTTTTCCTTCAGCATTGCAAATGTCTGAGGCAAGTTTGATTTCCAGACCAATTATTTCCCAATAAGGATTTGAACGTGTTATTTGAAGAAACTTTTTTAGGGTTTTAAAGTTTTCCCGCCCATCCCTCAGCAGCTCTACTCTTCAAAGCTCTGTGATTATTTAATCCAGTGGCATTCTGAAATCATGCTGGCAAAGCAGGGCAGTACAGATTAGTCGCCACATGGTGATCAAAACCATACTGAGCATGAAGGAACACACACCAGAACCCCAATATCTGTTTGGGGTATTCCGTTTCTGAAATCCAAATGTGTTATAGTGCTCAGTCTCCTATCATCAGTACCTAATTTTAAAGAAGATCAAAACAGTCTGGACAGCTCTGAACAGCAGAGTTGGGCTCACACCATGCTACGCTACCAGCACCCAGGGACAAGGGCAGCCAGGGCGAGTGCAACTGCAACTCTGGAGCTGAAGTTATTCAGCAAGTTCTAGATCTTCTTCACTGCTGAAAAGAGAGCACAATTTGGATCCTCTGGAGATTAGGACTCTTAAGATATTGTATCTGAGATATCAATATGGGTTCACTTTGTAGTCAATAGAGGAAAAGATTTACTTTATGCTACTACTTCATGGGGGTATTAACCATGCCCTCAGAGTACCTCTTCTTCTATATTGTCTATAAAGTCCATGATTAGTTCACGTGCTGACAAGAAAAGCATTTTCTTTCAAAAATACTATTTCTCTAAAAGAAATTTTTTTTCTTAGAATAGACTAGTAAAAGAAATAGGAAGCAGTAAAGTGAAGTTATGAGTGAGAAATATGCCCTTTATGAGTGATCTATTGAGAATGCCCCATTGAGGAGGCTGGGATGACTAGCTCAGATATTGACACCTATAGGGAAGACATTATCTTTAGCTGGATTAGTCTGTTCCATTTTGGCCACATTCACCACTTTTCCTCATCAACCATCATCCTTACAGCTCCTCCTTCCAGCCTTTTTTCCCCAGCTCAAAACTCCACCTCCTGCTTAGGAAGCACAGATCATATATGCACATTGCACACCTGCTATTGTTGTCAAAACCTTTTCCTTTCCTCCTCTGTCAGATTTATACCTCTGATGATCTCTGAATTTCACAAAAGCTCTCCAAGACTTCATCTTTTGTCAGTCTCTTCCCCATGGAGTGCCATTTCATGTAACACTTTGGACCACTTTGGACTGTGATTACTGAGCATTTTCAGCTATTCTAAATCTTACTCACACACTCACTGGGACAATTCGCTTCCATTTTTTTTATCAGCTCTCAAAGTATTGAACCACAGTTGTACTCAAACTGATGCTTTTGCAAGGCTGCCACCAAGAATTGCACCATGTAAGTTTTGGTGCCTATGGAAGGATATTCAGACAGGAAAAATAATCTAATTTCTAGGCTTATAACTAGAGGCAGTTTTGTTGCTACCTGTGATGCTTGGAGCTAGTAGAGACGTATTTGAGCCTTTGAGTCCTCCTAGATTAAATGGTCTACGCATAAATATACAATCAAACAGGAAAATATGAGCTCTGACAGAAGGAAAAAAAAAGTAAAATAAGTCTCATTCTTTTTGCTAACAGACTCATTTTCATTCATAGTTCTCTCAGCTCAGGGAATGGACTCAACCACGTGGGAATGGGGAACAGAAAGGGCACTTTGAGTACCACTGTCTGTCTCAGGATGAGTCACAGAGACAAAAAGGAACATCAGCAGTGTGACAGGGTATCCTGGGCCTCAGACCCTACCACAGCAGTTACAGGATGCACTTTTTCTTTAAGGAAAGGTACTGCTTTTAGTGGGGTGAGGGGTATAACCGACTCCTCCCCCAAAACCAAAATAGAAGGTCAATGACCAGAGCTAATACAGCTTTTCTGTCTGTAAGGTACCTGTCAAAATGGCGAAATAAGGAATGATGCTGCTTATATTTGTGCCATTGTGTCAAATGACTTCTCATACTCCCCTCATATGATGCATTACAAAAGGCTGCTGAGTAGCTTTTCACAAACAATACACTATAGAGGAAGTTACAATGACTACAATAAAACCAGGAAAGATTTCTGTGGTGAAAGGTGAAGTACCCATAAATAATAAACAAAGAGAAAATAAAATCATGCTTACAGTGAGAGCTGGAACTTGGAAATAAAGAGATTGGGACACCTTCAATTAGAATTTTAAGCCAGTGTATTTCAGATATTTTAGGAAGCCCGGATAACACAATTACACTTAATTATTTGCCTTATTTGCATTTTAAAATGCTGGGGTGTGCAGGAAGTGACAAAATACCACAAAAGAGCTTATGTCCTAATTTTTCTGGCTGAATGTGACTGGGGAATACCAGAAATATCAAACGACCTTTTTCTTACATTTGCAAGTAAAAAAATTAAAAGGTAAAAAGAAAAGCAGCTTAACTTCTGCAACTAGTGCTGAGTTAATACCCGTCATCTGAGGTTTCTCAGAGTTGAGTAGACAATTTCCTGATATTATTAATAAAGCGAATCAGGATGAGAGATGGAAGATCTAACAGTAAAACTCCATGAACTGTAAAATGGAAAGTATGGGCTGCTCTTCTTTTCCATCATTTTCTCTCTCTGTGACCTTGGGAAAGGGCACGTTCCATCTTCAGTTGGCTTTCCCCTTGTGAAATGGGGACAATAAATTTCTCCCATTCCACAGAGTGAGAATCATTGTGTGCAATGTGCATTCTTTTCATCAATTATGAGGATATCTGCTAATATTTTGATGAGTAAAAAAATAATTCATCTTCTTGACACAGACCTTGGGTCATCTTATTTGATTTGTTGGCATTTTTTATATAAGAAATACTTCTTTCCAAGTTGAACAGTTTCAGTTATCCTATGTTTATTGCATCTGTAGCTGCTTATCCCTGAATTTAATTATTGATGCTGTCTAAAATACAAAATTTTAAAAATGTCTGATAAAAAGTATGAAACAAGAATCGATTTTAATCTACATTATCTAAATCTATGTGATTTTTAATACAAGAATCTCTTAGCTAGAATTCTTCAATGTGTAAATGTGTATTCAGAGAGCCTGGAGTCCCAAAGCCAAAATACCCATGGTGTGAGATGTGGCAGTCCAAGCTCATCACTCAGATGAACAACCACAAGGTGGAGATGTTACAAGCTCTTACTGGCAAACATGAAGCATAGTGCCTAATAGGGATTTTTCTAGTTTTTGTCTAGGGAAATAGGATCGTATTTTAAATTAAAATTGTCTCCAGTTAACAATTACAGTGCAATAAAAGTAAAGGAAGTCTGTAATAGCAAAATAATTAAAAGGAAGGCCATTTGTATCTTGACCTTGAAATTAGTTCCTTATATTTTTTAAAACTTAATGACACTAACTTGATTATTTCTCTCCATAAAGGAGCATGATTTATGTTCATGGAATAAATTGTGTTTTTGATAATTATATATCTAGACTGCAAGTCAGCTTTGCACAGTCATCCACATATCCCTTAAAGCCTTTGCATAGCCATGCAGAAACTCTTTAACTGTAGGATGGAGAGAAGCAGAGAGAGCACAAGCTGGAGTGTGCTGTATTTAGCTCTGATGTACGCATCTGTATGAAGGAATGCCACCAGCTCTTGCCATATCCTTTGCCATAGGAATTGTGGGTGAAAATTGCATCATGCTCAGGAAACTTTCAAAAGAAGTAAAGTTTCACAACTGATGACATTTGCAAGGAAAAGGAAAAGAAAGAAATAATACTGGCCTTTTTATATTTTGTACCCAGTAGTCAGAACGCTGTGCAGGCAAGGCAAATGTGCATTCAACTGCTTTCCTTAAATCTTAAAAGTAGAAATTTGACGACGACATCCTGACCATCTGACCACTTAGGAAATATCCTTATAAAATGTAATCTACAGATTCCAAATCCTGCTTTGAATAAAAGAGCAAGATGGTCTAATTATTCTACTGCAATTCATGTAACCTTCTCCTGACCTACGTGATTTTTAATTGCTCCTGTGCATCTATAGCCCAACTTTTATATGATTCATAGACTCATTTTCAAAAACACTGATCTTTCATTGCCCCCATTTTCAGCAGGACAAATATCAGAAGAGGTTTGTAAGATTGCTCTAATACACTAGAGCTTCTAGAAATTACCCATTTTTTCCCCTTTTGGTCCATTTCCTAAATCCCTGCTTTTTGCCTAGGCTATGGAGATATGTCCTGCAGGACTTTCCAAAATGCAACATACTACTGCTGCCAACAATCTCAAGGTTTGTGAATGCAATAAATGCTTTCTACAGAAGTGGAACTTAATCTGACTTGGAAAAAGTATAACCTATCATCCTGAACAGTTTTTACAACACTATCTTGAGACAATTAAGTCACTCAAGGTATTTTGAGACATGGAAAACCTCTTTGGGGAGTAGTACTGGTGCTGTTGAATTTATAACTTCAGAATCATTTAAATTTAGGCATAAGTCATCTGTTCTTTTCCTGGAGATACAATCTGATACAGAAGGAACTAAGAAGTTCAAGAATCATAACAGCTTTATGTCTCCATAAAATACGTTACAATGCTATATAACTGTTGGCTAGAAGTTGTGTATATGTTACATACTCAGTGCTGGGAGCTGTAAATTTATGTATAGCTGTAATTTCTGGAACCAACTTCTATCAAGCGCATCCTTCAAACCAGCAAAAATTACCCCTGTGGAGTTCTCATATTACAGAAATATTATAGCTATGTTATGGGAAGTAAAAAATGGGGATTAAAAGAAATTTGCTCCCATGTTTCACATTTACTATTTGTGTACCTCCACATTCTTTCTTCATAGTAATTATGTTATTCATAATTAGGAAAACATGGATGTGTGGTTTATATTTTATGTATATCATTATCTATATAAAAAGTTATTTCCCTGGTTCATTTTTCAAAACATCTTTATCATTCCCAGGATGTAAGAATCTTTATTTTGCAAGCATGTTGTACATCTTGCTGTTACCCTAGCAGCAGTAAAATGTTACCATTGGTAGTATTAAAGCTTAGAAATCAATGCCACCCGCCCCCACCACTCCACCCCCACTAACTGATGTCCAGTTTAAAATGCTGGAGTCCTATTAGTCTTTATGATCTTACTGTATACATTAGTTTGGCTTTAAAAACTGGTTAATGAAGATAGAAGAACTGCATAATAGCAAAACCAGACTCTAAAATATTAACTTCAGGTGAAACACCCTCCCTTGCAAAACCCAGAAGATGACTGCTGCAGCTGGCACTCCACACAAATTCTCCATCAAGCCCCAGAACGAAGTACTTAAGGCTGATCCTGACAATTAAGGGATGGAAATAAGAAGAGCCTTACTGTGGGAGGAAGAAGCATATTTGCTTTATTTTCTTTACTGTTTATTCAGTTCGTCTCCATATCCAGAGCATTTGCAAACACAAAGGCCCTACTGGTGTCAATTTTTTCTTATTATCAGTACATAAACCCACAATTACACATTCATTATGAGTCACTACACACTTCTGCATGAACAAATGTAGTTAGACATTGTTCTCTGAAAAGGGAAAAATGCACCCACAGCTATTTCTAGCCCAGTTAAGGAGGCCCACTGAATAAATGTCTATGTGTGTTTAGATCAGCAAAGACCATTACAAGGCAGAAAATCCTTAAAATCAACAGAAGTGTGAGCTGCTAGCTACTGTAATTGCAAGCAGTGAGTCATGTTAACTGAGAAATGGTGAAATATGGCCTGTTTTATTATTATTATGAGGGGCTATAGCTAGATTCAACTGAAGAATATAGGACTCATGGGAAGCCTCATAAACACTGACATAATCAAGTATTGGTTTTAATACAAATTCATAAATTTTTATAGGTGTTGAGTTGTCAGGCAGATAATATATGACCAAAATCTGAATAAAGTATATGGAAAAAAAGCATTCCAGAAGGACTGCAACTATAACCTGATACAGTGCAATGCCATGAGGACTGCAGCTTTGTTGGGACCAGAGCTGTGAGCAAAGGGGTACACAAAGCATTCCAGGCACTGTCTTTGAGGGGCTGGCCTGCCCCCTGGAAGCCTTCTGTCCTCAGAGGAAGCTTCCTTGAAATGGTTAACAAAAGCTAGCAGAAGAACATGAGCCATAAACATACCGAGTGGACTTTTCACAAGATTTCTTCTTTTCCCTACAAAGAAGTAAGGATTATTAGGTTGGAAGATTTGCCGAAGGAAGAGATGCGGCCTTGCTCCAGTAAGTCGGAAAGCTGGACTTTGTCCAGAGAAGCAGCGTTCTGCGTGCGGCTGCTAGCTGTGTTTCCTCAGTCACCAGCAAAGCATCACACACTGCGCATGGAACAGCCCCTGTAAAAGATGGCAGCAGAAGGAATACAAACCATCTAACTCAGCTTTAGGAGCAGCTCTCTAGCTCCACAGTCAACACGTGCAATGAGCGGGCTAGAGGAAGATTCAAACAGTGGCGGCTCACGCTGGATAACGACTGGGGGAAAAAGAGTCTGAATAACCCCTGCAGCAGCCAGTTTTACATTGCAGATTACATAAAGGAAGCATCTAGGAGTACAGATGGCTGCAGCTTCTTCCTGACTCTCACACAGAAGAATTCAAGGCAGGGGCCCCTTTCCTTCTCTGCTCCATTGCTGCTCTGCTTCCCCTGTAACCCCTCCTCGATACTGCAGTGTGTTGGCCCTGAGCCACTCGCTGCTTCCCCACAGGCAACTACAACTGCAGTTGCAGGATGAAGGGTGTCTTGCCAATTGTGAAATATTATATTCTGACTTTATGCAACCTTTCCATGTAAAATAAAAATGCATGCAATCAGCAAGTAGAATGGCTAATAAAATGAGAAGAAGCAGAGGGAGTCTAAGGAGAGAAAAATTCTAGCCTTGTTGAGATCAACGGCAGAATTCCCACTCTCTTCAGTGAGCCAAAATTTCACCCTAGGTATTCATAACCCTTTTTAGCTACATTTTAGATAGCTAGTTTGGCAAATTCTATAGCACTTCATTCCGTAAGTATAACTTCAAGATTTTTATTCAATTGATTATGTTTGAGCCCTTTTACTTTGCTCACGTATCAATTCCAGTCTAAAAATTATTAGCGCACAGGACAAATTACAGTTTTTCCTATGAAGTACTATTTTCTTGGTGCTTGGAAGAGGTAACATAGGTTTTAGGATGGTTCCAAAGGATCTAAGATGTTGGTACCCCACAGTCATCATGAACTTTACACAACCAAGGGCTTCTGTCTGGTCTCATGGTGTCGGTTGCCCTTTGCCTGTCCCAGAGTGAGCACTGGTTGTCCCCATAGTGGGTCCCTGACACACTGAGATCCTGTTTGCTACATAGCAGCTCCACTCGAGTCTTCAGCCTTTGCTGCCTCCTTCTGAAGGCACTGTAAGGACCCATCAAAGCCCAGAAGTGATGCTGCAACTTCCCTCTGACAAAAGATTTTTCTACTTTGATCAATGTCAAAGATAGACCCAACATAGTGATCTGTCCATGCATAAACCTTGTCATGCACCGTGGCAGTTTGCTGCATCCGCTGTATGGAGCTCTGCTGGTCCTCAAGGACATTAAGAGATAAGTTTCAGGATGGAAGACAGAGACAGGGATTTCTGGAAGTTAGCTGGACTTATACAAATCACATTGTATATTAAGTCAAAAGGAACCCAACTTTTATAGAAAACGATGCTTCCCAGCCTTAGAAAGCTTGGCTGGAAACAGTATCAAGGAGAAAAATTGAGTCAAGTTACCTGATCCATTCTGCAATCCATCACGTGCCATGGTGCTTGTCTTCAGTACAAAATTACCCTCCATCTTGGACTGGGAATGGTTAGCAGCCTTTGTTCAAAGTGAGCAGGAGCAAATAACTCATACACAAGTTTGTGTTCTTTTAATAACTGGGTTTGTTTGATGAATTTGTCTACTTTGGATGGTGCTTTGATCATTTTTCACTTCAGACTCTCTCTGAAACAACCTTATATATTATACTCTTAAGGAGAGACAACCTTATAATTTATACCAGTTAAATATATATTACAGTACCTTATAGCTAACATAAGCCTTTTGTTTTCTCTCAGAACACTACAGCAAGCCATATTATGAATCAATAAAATCTGCCGCCTTTCCCCCTTGTTCCACTGCATACACTTGGGGCCTGGGGCAGTGCCAAAAAAAATCAACACATACCACTAGAGGTCATAAAGAAAATAATCTTGATATCTTCTCCTGCCACTCATTTTAACATAGTTAGTCTGGCTGGACACATAATTTACTTTTTCAGATAATGTGCTAGTTGATTACTGTTGCTCACCTCTTAGCAGATATTTTGGTCAAATTTCCCAATTCTCTGAGCCAATTCTTCTATTGCATGAATGCTTGTTGGGATATGAAAAAATCTGTAATAAAAAAGGGCATTTTTTTCCTTAATTAATTTGTCTGGAAGTGAGAATTAGGCACTCTGAAGGTCATTCTTCAGGCAAAATGGAGGAGGAAAAAGATAGCAATTAGCAGAAAGTTTTACCCCTGCAGGAATTTCTTATTGAACGTCCACAAGAAATAGCATCATTTCTTATAGGACTAAAGGAAAATTATTCACACAAAACATATATTCCTTGCCTAAACCGCAGCATTTATTAAATGCTGCCAACCACAGTCCGTAGTGTATGTGCTTACTTTTATGGCACACCACTTCTTCACACAAGGCTGTGTTTTTGTAAGCAGACTGTCAACACAAAAAGAATATTCGCTTCCGAATTTCATTTTCCAGACTGTTCATACTACAACTACTCGGAAACTAACCAACTCTGTTCATGCTGGAGATGGTAGCGCACCTTGTATTTTCGACAGAAGCTGTTCAAAGGCTTAGCCAAGGATGAAAAACAGTCAAGAGAACTGGACCTGAACTGGGACTGATTCCTGCATTTCAAAACTTCACAAGAAAACAATGAAATTTCAGTGCTTGGCCAAAGTGACTGATTTAACATCCCCTGAAGTCAGAGTCTCATGCTTGAACTCAACAGTGTTGGACACAGCCCATATGCCCTAATTCGTATCTGCATCTCTAATTAGAAAAAAAACCACATTGAAAACTAAATCTAAATCTAAATAACACGCTGGAAAGGCAGGCACTAAAGTGCATCTTCTAAATGCTCCTTTGTATCATGGCTATGATAAGAAACCATAAGAAGAACCACAGGAAACATGATAATAACTCTAAATAAATATGATAATAACTCTAAAATAATATATTTTACAATTTTACAGTTTGGTGAAATAACGCACAACAATTTTAAGTGTTGTAAATTATCAAATCCAGAAAGTTCAAAAAACTCTTCTCCCAGCAATGACCTAACAGTACACTATATTTATAATGTCTGGTTTATAGATCTGGTTCTGCAGCAGAGCTACTGCACAGCTGCCCACATCATGGAGTGGTTACAAATGACCTTACTAAGCACAGTTCCCCTGTCACCTTGCCAGCACTTGCTGTATTTTCCTGTGGGTCCAGACCCATCCTGTCACTGTGATACTCCTCCCATTTACTTTAACAGTGTTGGAACAGATCCATGCTCACAGAAAAAGTTCAAGCAGAAGCAGGCCTTATGTTTGCAATACATTTCATTAATATTTCCTTTAAAAAACAAACCCCATGGAAATGCAGAAAAAGTTCTTTTGATATGGTCTGAATGTCAGTAGAATAACTTCATTGCTTCCTTTTGTAAATGTGGCTTGGTGAGCTTTTTCAGACTGTGCTTACACAAACAGTCCAGGTAGAGGGGAGTGAGCAGTTTGTTATAATATTTTCCTGATTTTACTTTCCTTCCCACTTTCCTTTTGTTAATATTTCCAGTTTTGCCCATTACTCTGAAGCAGTTATAAGTGGTTCTGCTTCTTTCAGAAGTGGACTCAGGCCATTGAAGCACAAACGAGTACGGACACAGAAAGCCCTGAGCACACAAATAAACTGTTTCCTGACCGACTGATAGTTGTTCACTCTGACAGTTCTAGAGATCATTTTGAACACTTTGTATGTTTTCTTGCTGCATCTTGTACCACTTGTACACAACAACATATGAGAAGCCACAGATGTGGTGCAGCCCTTTTCCAGCCAAGCAGCAGGGACCACTCAAAGAGATGCCTTCACCACACCAGACAGAAGGGGTGATATCCCCAAGGTGAGGAATGCAGCTCCCTTGTCATATTGCAGCCTCTATGAGACTGACAACCTGTTCCAAGAAGGCTCTTCTGTGATTAAAGTCTGCAAAACCAACACCATTGAGAGAGGGGGTAAATGACTTCTTTTTTGTCCAGAGGAGCTGAGTGTAAAGCAAAACACAGGTTTTTAGCAGCTAGAGCAACTGCTGCTGGTCTGTATAACCACATGAAGAGTGCGACACTGAGTTGCAAGACCATCTTGAATTAATCTATACCTCAGGACATTGCTCATGGCATTGTGATTACTTTGGAAGGGGCACCACACTACTCAGTTCACACAAGCTTATCTTGGAGCATTCATTGACTGCTCCTCAGATCATGCAACTCCCTCAAGGATATTGCTCTCTCCATAAAAGACATCTGCTAGGAGGGCAGTGGAAGGTATGAACCAGGCCAGGGTCTTTCTGTGCCAAGAACACCTGCAGATGCCAAAAGCATCTTGGGTTGTTCTAATAAACTAGGACCTAAATGATTGCACAAGATAATTTTCTAATTATACTGAATTTTTACTGCAGATAGAATTGACTTCCACTGAACAGAAAGCACAATGTACAAATGGATACTGAACTGCAACTGAGCCCAGTCTTGCCTCTCTGAATTAACAATGATTTTCCCATTAACTGGTCAGTGTAGGCTTTTGAATAACAAGTCTCTACATGCATTTGCTGTTCTAAATTTGCTGCACTTCATTAAAAATGTTGAAGAAGCATAGTCCTCTTTTTCCTCCCCCAATTTTCTCTCCAGTTGCTGTCAATCCCTACAGATTCTTGGCAGTTGGCTCCTATCCATAAAAGTACCAAGTACAGTTAAGCTAACTGAAACACTGCCTTCAAATGAGAGAACAGAGGAAATCATAGAAAAACCTATTTTGACATTTCTGTGTTTCAAAGAGCTTTGGCTTAGTTTGAAAGAGACATAAATTCTTGGTTTATGCTTTAATCTGTTTTTCTCCCAAGAATGTGGCCAAACAAATACCGTAAGTCCCACCAGGATCCCCATGACTGTTCCACAAACTGAGGCATACTTGGTACAATCCTTCAGGAGCAGGATCTCATGACTTTTTTACCCCAAGATCTTCCTACGGCTTTATTGCTATAGGTAGCAATGAGAAAAGTTAACGTGATCCAAAGATGGGTTTTGTGCAATGTCCCTCTGAAAGCTGCCATTGCTGAAGGAAGCTGAGGACAGTTCTGGTGAAGAGAAGATCACTCTGGGCTGCATAAGAGCTCCAGTCGGCATGTCCAGGCCTCCAACTACCCACCATTCCCTCATCTCCTCTCTGCCTCCAAGTGCCCGGAGTGCTGCTGCTTCCCTTCCTCGCTCTCAGCCTGCTGTGCTGCTTCCTGCTGTGTTTCTGTAACTGCTGCGTTTTGGGGCTGCTGCAAAAGTCTAAGGGGACTTAAAGCCTGATATCAGTAAAACTTTGCTGACTGTCTAATAGGCAGTTTGCCACATATCTTCAAAACATTTCCATCTGTCAGATATCCACGTCATTGGTTCTAGGAAAGCACTGGTGTGTCTGTCCTCAGGCAGGCAGGTGAAAAGCATGTAGTCAGTGTTACCCTGCTTCTTTGCTGGTCTACCAGCAGCCAGAGAAGGCTCTGCAGAAATTACTGGCTGTGCACCTTGATCCTGTGATCAAGTGTGATCCTGTGCACCTTGAAGCAAATTTGGGTATTGTCTTTTGCTATGTGGAAAAACTGGAACATTCAACCTTATTAATCATTCTGTAAAATAAATTTCTAGTGCCAGAAGATTTTATGGTGGATAGCGAAGAATTCATATTGAATAAAATTGAGATGTTTGTAAGAAAACTGGAAACACGATTTCAAACAGGACAAAAAGTGTTCAGACAGGATGAGACCTAGCATGGTATTTTTTTACTCACCCCAGCAAATAATTCAGTGCGAACCACCGACAGAACTCTTTAAATGATTGTGCAACTTTTATTCCACTGTAACTAATTGCCACATCAGGAGACAGAATTTCTTGGTGTAGGATATCATTGTGATAGCAAATAAACTCTGTTTTTCACTACTAATCAGTGTAGGATATTTTGGGCCATATTTCAATTACTTATTCTTCCTGGACAGTACCATTATGGTTAATCTTTTTACCCAATTTCTCTTTTTTCCTTTAATTCCCCTGTGCTGTAAAATAAGAGTTATCCACCAGATTTTGATACTGGTTGCTTATAGGATTAGATTAAGTGTGGAAGAACAAATTCTTTACTTAAAATGCTAACAGTTAAAGAAGGCCCTCAAGATAAATGAGCTGCTGCTATTCCTCTGGAACAATATGGACCTTTCCTTTCCCAGTTGCTTTCTTGCTTGTTTTCAGTAAGGGTGCAACTTGGCCATTGCTTAGCACCACCTTATTGCAGCAGACGCCTGAGGAAGAGGACTGTAACCCCAGCAGAATTAGGGTTAGGGTAGGGTTAGGGTTAAGGTTTGGGTTAGGGTTAGGGTTAGGGTTTAGGTTAGGGTTAGGCTTAGGGGTAGGGTTTGGGTTAGGGTGAGGGTTTAGGTTAGGGTTAGGCTTAGGGGTAGGGTTTGGGTTAGGGTGAGGGTTTAGGTTAGGGTTAGGCTTAGGGGTAGGGTTTGGGTTAGGGTGAGGGTTTAGGTTAGGGTTAGGCTTAGGGGTAGGGTTTGGGTTAGGGTGAGGGTTTAGGTTAGGGTTAGGCTTAGGGGTAGGGTTTGGGTTAGGGTGAGGGTTTAGGTTAGGGTTAGGCTTAGGGTTAGGGTTAGGCGTAGGGTTAGGGTTTGGGTGAGGGTTAGGGTTAGGGTTAGGCATGTTATGGCATGTGGCTGCAAGGATGTTCTTGCTGGATCTTGGTGGACAGAGTTTCGGACATCTGCAGGCGGGAAATTATCTTGATCTTCAAAAAGCTTCTCTGATGTTACCTGTAACTGCAAAAGGGGATTTCCTGCCTTGCTCGCATCTTTCAGAACAAGTTCATACACAAATTTTCTTTTCTAGTGCAATAATTGTTCTTGAACATATGGACCAGTTCTACTGCACATGTTAACTCTTAGAAAATGACCATTTTACTTCAGCAAATTCTTTGTGTAGAAAACTTTTTGTAATAATACTTGTGCTATTCTCTTAGCTTGACTGTGGCCACACAGCCTGAACAAAACATCATGGTACTGTTTTCATAAGCTCTCCTTTTCACAGCCAAAACCATTGGCCCTGGTTTGCACTCATAGTTACGCAGGGCAGAGTGAAGAAAAACCCTGCCAAGAATCTGCCTGCATTAGCTCCAAATTTATTTTTATGCCTTGTAAAGCTAAGGATCATTCGAAGACTATCTCCAAACTCTCAGGAGAGAGGAAAGTGCCTGGTGGCCTGTAAATATAATCTTAGTAAAACGATGGGATTTTTTTTTTTATACTCTGTAAACACCTGTACATTGTGCTCAGTTTGCAAACATGGAGCTGCATTCTCTGTTTTTTTTGAACAGTGGTATTGGTTTAGACTGGAATAAATCTAAGCAAAATTTTCTATGTGGGGTAAAGGTTCTCACAGAATCTGCTTCAAACCACACGATACAATTCCAGTGTGTCTGGCAGAATGATAGGGGCCTTGTCGGCTGCAGCACTGTGAGAATAGGAAAAAATTAATTCAAGACCATCCTGATGATAGCAAGGATAAAAACTTTATTACAATAACCATAAGAACCACTGGATAAAGTGTAACTGGCTGTAACCTCAGCCCATGTCACATTACTATGGCCATAAAATAAAGATCATTTTGTTGCCAGTTCTTCTGTGTGTCATAACATTATTAAGGACACATTGCCGTACTTGAAAGCTCAGGATCCCTAAAAACTGAGCAAAAGTCAAGTCTTTTGCAGCAGGGTATTTACCACTCACATCAGAATTGTTTCTGCTTTCCAGTGGAAAGCTCTAGGGCAGAGATGTCCTTGCCAGGCAATCACAAAACAATTGCTTCAGGGACTAAATAGTTCCATTAAAAACATTTCTTGTCTTACAGCAATCTTGTTGCTCATAAACCCCATGTTCTGCCAACATAATTGGAGCTAACACAAAAGCCACCTCTGTGTCTCAGGAGAGCTTTATGGACAAAGTGCTGCATGTGTCCTGGGCCCAGTTTGGTCAACTGAAGAACGGGCAAGCCTCATGCCTTGAAAATCTCAGTGCCGAAGAAGACTCCTTCTCTGGACCACTGTGCTTTTTCTATTAGATTTTCACCACCCTGCCCTTCTACTGCCACAGCAGCTCCTAGGTCAGGGGCAGTAATATCACCAGGAACAAGCTCTCCTGGATAACACCTGGAGAGATTTATTTCCTTCCCACTCTCTGCAGGGTTATATCACATTAACTGTACCAGAAAACTAAGCTTCGTTAAAAATCTGCACCAACTGCATACACAATGGCCTTCCTAAGCTGCTTTTTGTTTCACCTGTAGGAATATTACTATATTGCTACAGAAGGAAGTCTCCAAACTCTGCATCTGTCATTTTGCTATAAGTAGGACACATTGATACCCCCAGTTAAGATAACTTCCTCTAATCTTAATGGGACAGGTAGCCCAGATTTGTGAGGGCCAACATTCCTACTTCGTTCATGCCCTCTTATCAGTTCATGTCATTGTGTTTTGCTTGGCACTTGAGAAGCTCTAAAGAGCAGATTCAGAGTTGACTCTTATTAACCTATTCTTGTACACCTTTTTTCTCTCTCTGAACTGCCAAAATGGAGACTTGGAAAGTGAATTGTTACTTCTATGCATTTAAAAATAAAGCACACACAGGAAACCATTTCTGGGGAATTGGTAATAGGCAAAAAGGATCTGAAAGGCTGCACTGGAGCCCCTCCTGTTTTAATTTTTTCCAGACACTTGCCAGATGTCCTTACCCATACATCACTGAGTGGAATAAAGCTTGATCCTTCATACTAGATAGCAAATCACTGGCAGATATCCTTTATTTCATGCAGTGTTTCAACATCCACCTGGACATTCCTCCCAGGAATATATCTGAGTGCTATTCATTTCAAGTCCACAGAAGGTTCTCACCCTTTTGTCTTTCATCACTTTGTCTTTCCTCTAAGAAACTTAATGAAAATTGTGAGGGATTTTCCAAATGTGTGTTTTCATTTCATTCTCCCCCACTCCTCCAGAAATTATCCCTTTTGTCTTGAGAGAAAATTCAAATTGGAAGATATGGGAGGAAAAAAAATTGCGCCAATATCTTCAGAACGGGAATTGTCCGCAATAGCATTGGAAATGGCATGAGGATAAAGCAGAATAGAGCAATGCAGTACAAAAGTCAAGGCTTCCTTGCTCTTCTGCCTTTTGCCATCATTGTCAGCACCTACACTGGGAGCACTGCAGCCCCAGGAAGAGAAATGGGGCATTTGCAGGGAGTGTTTCAACACCTCGTAGCGGTCTCAGCTTTTAGAGTTTTTTTCCATACTTGTTCCAGTCTCTCCAACAGCAGATGATTGTAAATAGGCATCGCACCAATTTCACCAGAGTTCGCCCATCACCACCAGGTCACCATTTATCTTTGTCCCTTGCCTTGAATTTGGCTGCTTGCTACAGCCACTGTTCCACCTGGTTGAGTCTGAGTGTTGCTGAAACCTCCTTAATGTCTGCTTGATTTCATGTCTCTCACACGTACAAAAACTGTTGCCCTGTTTATTTTATCTCCAGGTTTGAAATAGCTGATGCATCATTTGCTGTTCAGTAACTTCTGCAAGTGTCCTAGAGTAGAATGCATGCAGCTGAAACAAAATTGGAGGACAAAAAGCTAAGAAAATCTTTCCTGGCTGCAATTTCACCTTTTGCCAAAACTTAGGTGGCAAGCTGTGAAAAGGGGCTTTTCTTCCTAAGATGAGAGTACAGATTCAGCCTAGAAAGGAACTACCTTCAATGAATTCAGGTTGATTGGGGAAAAGTGGAACATAATTGCTGATGGACAGCTAAGGACAAAACCACAGAAGAATTGAGTTAAAGAGCATTTTTTTAATGACTTGAACATAAAGACAAAATACCATGAAAAATCTGGAATTTGCTGTGTTTCTCATCAATAGGCCAGATACCTATGAAACACATGCATTTCTGTTTTGGCCATCATTAGGATGAAACTCTCAGGCTTTTCAGATGGGTTCTTTCACCTGTATAATCGTTTCCAGGCCGTTACAGGGTAAAGTGTGGGTGCTCTACGATGTGTTCTAAGAAATAAGCCACAATTGCCTTGGCTTCATTTGCAAGACAAAAAAGAGTACAAAAATCTCTGTTCACTGAAGTTAAAATCCAGAAAACTACTGATTTCTTCATGCACAAAGAACCATTGTGCGCTTTTACTCCAAATGACTTATTTTAGATAAAATGGAAGCATGTGAGAAAGAACAAACATCAGAGGCCCCAAGAGGGAGTTCGTCTCACACGTTTCTTTTGGAATAGGCTGTCTCAGCTCTTTGCACAGCACACCAAACAAGCAGACTCCGTATTTCATTAAAAGGCTCAATGTAGACAAAGCAAAAGATGAGCAATGAGGAACAAAGCTCCACTGTGTAAGGTATATCTCACATACTGAAGGAGATAAGAGACATTGCCCCAGAGAGGTCACAGTCACAAAGAGGTATAGCTACAGAAGTCTCCGGGCAGCATAAGGCATCAGATGCTTTTCCAACAAAAGTAAGCATTTTTTAATCAAAAATCATCCTGTCTACCCAGATGTGGTGTTAAAAAACAAAAAAAGTGAAAAGGAATGTGATCCGGATCTTGTAGAAGAAAATTGTGTATGGTGTTCAGCAGGCAAAAAAAATTCCATTACAGCAGAGTTCTGGTATCTGTACATCATCTCTGGCACGTTATCCTCCTTGTTCTTTATGTTGACTCTGCAGTAAAGCCCTTATTCTGTCATTTTGTGAGATATGTTATTCTTTTTACAGCTCTGAACAATATGTTCTCATATTAAATGTTCTTATGGCTGTACTGAATAGGCCATGAAATATCTATGTATTCTCTTTTCAGATCAAGTGTTTGCATACTTGATTTACCAGTCATGATAGACAGATAGATAGATAGAAAGATAGAAAGATAGAAAGATAGATAGATGTAGAAACATGATCTTTATAGATATCATTAAAAAGCAGTGTTAAAACACTAACTTCAAAATGGAGAAATGAAAAACTAAGGCTTGGAGAGCAACATCATTTAATCTGTGATTTTCATTATTATTTTATTCTTTAATGCTCTGGGACTGTAGGGACATATTTCAAGGGACCCCTCAATACAGAAGCAGTAATTCAAAATGTCACCATAGAAGAATGCTGCAAAAGTCACAGACAGTTTATTCTCTGGATTAGAATTCAAAGGAAATATTTAATATCTGTAGATTGCAAAGGCATTGGCTAAGGCTTGAGCTCTCTCAAACAAGGTAGAACAACTTGCTTAAAAAAAAGTATTTGGCACGAATTTCGACTGTATAAAAATATCCGTCCAGTATTTAATACAAGAATTCCACACTAATTCACCTTCAGATAATGGAAAATTTTCTAAGAAGTCCAAGGTATCTGAAAATGAGTTCTATGTACAACATGGCCTTAGCAGTCCCAAAATGGCCTATATTTCCATAGAGTTTTACATCCTGGAGGAGTCCAAAATAATTTTAGAAATTATGAGACATTGTTGAGTGTATGTCCCAAGGACCGCTCTGCCAGTGTTATTGAACATTTAATTTAGCCTGTCTAAAGGAACCCCAGGTGAAGCCTGCCCATTTGTGGGGTGACACACATAGGAAAACTCCTCAACCTAACACAAAAATATCTCATCTTGTTGATAACTAGGAAGAATACAAGACTCAGAATACAGTAGCCCATATGGAAATTTGGATGCTGCAATGGACTTTCTTCTTTAAATTAAATTAAATTAAATTGATCTAAATGGATAAAACCCGGAGGTCTTGGTACTCCCTTTGCTGAGTGTGCAGGCTGGAGGTCCGATTTGATACTGCTGAGGTAGCTTTTAGGTCCCTCTCTAACATTTCAAAGCCTTGGTAGAGGAGTTTATTCAAGTCAGCTAAAAAACAACACCCAAAGAAGCTGCCAATCAGAACAAATAGTTCAAACTGTGGTACAGCCAGTTGCAAATGCTGGCTGCAGAGCTTCTGTGCCGGACCATTAACTAAGTCTTTTCGTTAAGTCAGAAAAAAAAATTACTTTGATTTTCTGAAAATGTTTCTTGGAGAAGTTGCTGTTTTGAGCATAGTTTTGAGATGGCTAGACCATGGAAATTACTTTGAATGATAGCAGTACTACATCCACGAGTATCATGATGATAAAGCAGTCAACAATTGCATTGGTCGCGAGACAGTTCACTCTGGAAATCAACCAAAGCACAACCTGAACCTGATTAAATTTTAAAATGTAGAACATAAATTTGACATTTTGCACAACAGCAGATGTGATTACCCTTAGATGACTTTTGACAGCAGAACCTGCTGAAAAGCCTGTTGTCCCGTATATTCCCAAGGATTACTTGGGGGGGGGGAAAAAAAGGTCAAAACATGTTCTCAGTTGGAGGTTTGGTTTTCCAATTTAAGACTTTTCTGGAGTAGTATTCCCAAGGCTAGTGCCAGCCATTCTGAATCACAGCCTCAAACTTAAGGCTGTGTTAGGCTCTGGCTAAAAAATGTCTTGGAAACTGCTTCTCTTTAACATCGAGTAGACACAGTGCCATGCAGGCCAGACCTCCTTCCCCCTCATAACCACCTTTTCTGTGTCTTTCTGACTCTATTCATTAGAGAATTCATGTGTTTAACCATCTGATGAATCATAGCTTTTGTCCACTATCAGATCCAGAGGTTACTGGCATGCTGTCTGCAACTAATGACTAAAAGGGTATTTTCTAAAACTGAAGAGGGCCTCATGTGGCAGAGTCACAGTCTGGAGCATTAGCAGGTACTGGAGTACAAGGGCTATCTTTTGCTCTATAAAAGGTTCTGGCTCATGCATATGCACACCAGTACTGTAGGTATTATTTTGTTGCTTTCCCTTTCTTTGGGAAACTCCTTTCACTTTACAGCCGTGCAAGCTGCAACAAAGCTCTGCTCACATAATAATCCAGCTGCATCCCACTATGACAGTAATCCAAAAATCTAAGACCTCAAAACTTCAAGAGCCCTTGCCAGATTTTCCCTCGCCCTTCCTGGGTTAGCACTGCAGCCAGTTAAAACCACATTGAAATTACCTTTTAAACATGCCCTTAGGCAAAGAGCTACAGCAAAGGTTTGGCAAAGCTCATCCTGCTCTTAATGCTCTAATGCCATATTATTACTACTCACTGAAAAGCTTAATGCATTTAAACTCAGTCCTCGTGCCAAAATACACTGACGCTATTTAAGAGTTTGCCATATAATTTGAACTGATTGCATATTTATTGTTGCAGCAGTCTCAGACCGTAAAGCCTCCTGGTTTCCTCAGATGCACTTATCCCTCTCATGCGTTGATCGTCTCTTCCTACACAATTTTTATTCACAGCAGACTTCAGGGAATTCTTTGTTTAATAGAGAATATTTATATTTCTTCTGCCTTCCATCACTAAAGTTTTAAATCTAGGGTTCAGAGAGTTTCTGCTAAAAAAAGTAACAACAATACACTGCAGCAAAAGATTCTCCTGTGTCAACACACTTCACCCCCGGCATGCCCTGAGGAGCAAAAGTGCCTCTGCAGCTGCATTTTGGATGTGTCTATACATGCATGTCTATACATCTGTGAAAAGATGATCTCCTTTCCTTGTGGAAGCTGTTAAAACCAGTGTGAGCTGCAACAAATACGTTCTCGGGATACTTCTTTAATTCCTGATGCCGTTTTAAATTTGAAAGATAGATACTGAGAAACTGGGTAACTGTCAATGGCCAGACATTCTTTAAAAAAGAAATCCACAATCCAGACATCTGAAATAGGAGGGTGCATACTCAAGATAAGAACATACAACAGAAGTCTCGGTATCTGTGTGAATAATTTTTTTTTACCATATCACTTAAATTTCTTCTTGCCCTCATTTTGATACACGCTTTTCACTTCTGAGGCAAATTCACAGTTGGTAGCAGGGTACATTCACAGAAAGATACACTTCTTGCAGCAGTTATAATACATTAAATGCTGAGAAATACCAGTTATACCCTCAAATTACACTTGGGTAATTTGTCCAGTGACAGTAGGTCCCGCCAAACCATTCAGTAGCACCTTGCCAGCTGACCCAGTCTCACAAAAGTGCTCCTCTCTTCTCCCTTAGTTTTACCTTTTACTTTCTGATATCCCTGCATATACTTCACAACATCCAAGAATTGCTAACTACTGGATGTCTTTTCCCCATCTACTTTCAGCAAATGCTTCCTTTCACTAAATCGCTCTACCAGCTCATCTACTTGAAATACCCCATAGTAACCTGACTTGAAATAACACTGAAACACACCAGCGCCTTTTATCATGGAGAGGAAAATAACTCTTACTATGGCACAGACAGACCTGTTGAATACTAGATCTTCTCTGCCTGCTCAGAAAAGCCCCCTCTGGCAGGGTGCTGAGGGAGAGAGATACAGGCTGCAGCCAGTGAGAGCAGAGCAGGTCTCAAGTGCCCCCAGTGAGTTCCTGCAGAGGTACCCGGCAGCAGGGAGAAGCGGCCTTGCCACACTCCAGCTCTGCAGCTGGCCTCCGTGCAGGGAGACCAAAAGAAGCACTTGACCCTCTGTGTGTTTAACAGGATCTGTGCCAGGAAAAGAAGAAAAGAGCCCACACACAGTCTGCAAATTTATCAAGTATCTTTCAAGAAGTTAGAAACAGTGAGTCTTTCTTGGGCGAAAACTGTGCCTATGTTGCAAATCATCCATTCCACAGCTAAAGATGGTACAGAATTTGCGTTTCTTTTTCTTTTTCCTTTCAGGCTTGTAGTTCTGTACTCTGCAAATGGCCAGTTCACAAGCAGCTGCAAAGTCATCACATCAGGCTTTGCTAACAGAGATTATTTTTCTATAATATTATCCATCAAGCAGCCCATGATGTCCCCTGTGCAAAAGTGAGATTGTGAAAGGGTTAAACACTAAGGCCTTTAATTTCTCTGAATATGCCAGTGATGGCAAAGTAAAATACATCTGCAGGCTAAATGGGAGGTACTTTTATATTTAAAGAGGATAGTGCTACTGAGGATATGGGAGGCATGAAAAGAAACAAGACAGAAACCAAAACATACTGAACCATGCTGGTCAATTAAAGACTACAGCACTGTCACCCAAATGGAGGGCAGCAGGAATCCACAAAATTCTCAGCTTTCACCACATCCAAATAGGCATATTTCACAATGAAGGCTTCTGTTAGGATCTGCAGTGAATGTGGAGCCACCCACATATCAAGTATTTTGTTTGTTTTAAACTGACATGCTCTTTTCCTGGACTGATAAATGAATGGGAGATGGAAGTGAAAGGGAATAAATAAATCTCGCATGTAGAAATAAATACATTTTTCATCTTCATAACATCAGGAAAAGAGTTCTTGCCAACTCCAAAAAGTAGGATGGCAACTGTGTGTCATTTTATCATCTGAAAGCTCATGGAGATGACTTTCTTTGGAAAAATAAATCAACTTTGTCACAAAGTCTCTTTCAGCTTGATTTCTTGGCACTATACTAGCCAATACAAATTCACTTATGGTATCAATGCTCGGAAGTTACAGGCCAAGAGCTACAAGAACAGCCAAGTGATAGTATTTCTTTAACATCTGGAAGTAAGGAAGTACACATTTTCTTAAATGGCTTTTACCAAGCAGAACTGTGAAGGCGGTCTTGTGTCCCTCTTTCCACCCAGACACACCACTCTGCTGAATGCTTCTAGTATTGTATAGCTCTGTAATCTGCTTCTTCAGATGCTGGGACTCTCAGCATCCCCACTGCTCAGAAGAGATTTCTACAACTCCTTAGTAAGGCAGCTTTGAGTGTAGTGGAAAGATGCCATCCAGACAACAACAGCACTCTGTGGCTGAATCCTTACACGTGGGAACAGAGCCCATCTCCCTGGATGTTACAGCACAAGCTGCTGCTGCCTGGCCTGGCTAGCTCAGCCTGGGTAAATGGTTTGCTGTGAGCTTAAGAAATCCGATATTTTCCTTAAAAGAGAAAATTACATTGAACAAATACGTTAACGCATTTGATTTTAAATGGTTCATCTGGGCAAGGTCTGAAGAAAAGGCTGTGGAACTGGTCCATTTTCATGATATTGTGATGAAGACTTTATCATCACACTGTTTACTAGTCCATTTTCTGCACTCAATGTGATTAATGAATTCCTCCCTTAGTGATTACCAATTCAGATCCTATTTTTTAAGTTTCTTTTTCCTTTGACAGATTTTTCATGAAAAGCAAGTCATACCAACCTTTCCCTGAGGAAATTTTCATTCCTATTTCTTTATCTCCAGACCACTCCATCCAGTGTTTTGAGTTTCAGTGAATCATAAGGAAAGAAAGGATGGGGTCTGCCATCTGGAAATGATTATGAAAACTATTGTACTGAATAAATATGCTTCTTTTTTCCCTGCTAATTCTAACACAAAGCAGTGATATTGAAACAGAT
Organism: Dryoscopus gambensis; assembly: GCA_013389985.1. Lineage (NCBI taxonomy): Eukaryota > Metazoa > Chordata > Aves > Passeriformes > Malaconotidae > Dryoscopus > Dryoscopus gambensis. The sequence continues at coordinate 99,707 of WEIT01020518.1, read as the reverse complement.
GCCAGACTAAACAGTGGAGAAAACAATGCAAACATGAACTTTGCCACCAGCAACTTAAGTATTCAGCTTGGTCATAAAGGAAAGCATAGGCTGGAGTGCATGAATATTCTGAAGTGGATGAAATGGTCTGCTAGGGAAAGTAAAGAGAAGTTTAGATAGGGTTTTTGGGGGGTTTTTTGTTAACATCAGCAAAATTTGATATCATTGAGAACTAGCAGGACTTAAGCTGCTGAAGTGCGAAATCACAGCAGAAAGGTTTAGTTTCTGAAAAAGCTCTAGGAAAACATGCATCTCTAGCACAGAGGAAGTCAGAAGGAAATCAGCTACAAAGAATGTCTGCTCTATTTCCTCTGAGACAAAGGTATTTCTATCTCCAGAAAAGGCGAAACAATCACAGCTTGCCTTGGGCCCCAGCTCCCGCAGCCAGCTCTTTTTGGGTTTTGTAATGTATTTGTTGTTGTCGTTGGGATTTGAGTGATCTGGCACTACTATCAGTCTCCTTTTAAAAGGATTTATTTTTTGTTCAAAATATCACTGATTCTACATTTAGCTGGGAATATGGCATTGGATTGCTTGACCTTACTGAAGAATTCTTTTGTGTCCTGCAAATTCAAATAACATTTTTGCGTATATTTATCTGGCTCATTTATTCTTGATTCAATCAAAACCAAGTTACCAAAACTATCAATAGCCTTTCAAAGCTGATGACACAGCAGCCCAGAGCATAGAGCGGGGGTCACAGTGCTCAGTACAAAGAGGTGCCCACCTTGAAGACTTTATAGTCATTGTATGCAGGTGGGAGTGCACGGAGAGGGTGGGGAGAGAAAAGCTAAAGATCTGCTCTGGGTACAATCAGTTCACCAGGTAAGCAGTTAAAAGCACAAGGCTTTTAAACACTCCTTCCATTTGACATCTGATTTTTGTTCACACTAAGTAAACCTTCACCTTGCTGTTTCTCTTACAGGTACAGAGGTGATCTTACTGGTACAGAGCTGTAGGCACAGCTGTCAGGCAGAAGGCTGGATCTGCACTTCTGATTTTCCCTTCATCCTCTGATTTTGCTTTCAGCCTCTTTCTCCATCTCCAGACTCCTGCCACTGCCCTTACCTGCCTCAGCCCTGTTACCCCAAGGGACTTGATGCTGCCCTAAATGTGTGGTGAGCCCTAGTAAGATAAGTTTACCATTATTTGTTAACTGGGTCTGTGCTTCTGGCTGTGCACACCTCATCGGTAATGCTGCCACACTTCCATCACAACACCTTTCTCTCCTTAGTGACAAAGCAGGGCAAAAAGAGTAAGACCAAGCAAGAGGCTCCTGTCCTGTTCCATATCTGATCCCCAGTGTCAGGATGCAATCACTGTAAGCAGCAAACACAAGATCCTCTCCTACCCATCTCTGCATGGCTGCTACACAGCAGCCCTCCATAATCTCTTCTGCCTGTGCCCCATGGAAAAGCCCACATACACAAGATATTTAGATTTTGTCCATGATTTTCACATCATCAGAGGCTGGACTTGCAATTCTATTCATTATATTTACCTTTATGGAGAGACTGAAGAGATATTAATGACTGGTAGGCATAGAGTACTATCAGTCAGCTGACACAAGAGCAATCTACAGATCATATGTATTAGAGTATAGGCTATCTGGATATTCAAATATTGATGTTAATCACATGCACATTACATATATCAGGTGGCTGCTGACCTTATAAATCACAAAAATTATGCCTCAGCTTATTTATCATCTGAAATCCCTAGGATGTGATGTTATTCAATTTGATCTTCTATGTTTCAGTGAAATGTCAGAATGAGAGAATTCTCTGAAATGGTACAAAAAAAAATAGCAATTATGAAAGCATAAGAAGGCTATGAAAGTACAACTTTTCTGTCGTGCTCCTCTGATTTTTTTCAGTGCAGAAGGGAGCATTTAAAGTTTGGAAATTCTTATGGAAAGAGATAACTCTGGTAAGTAGACAAGGAACAGCTCAGGAAATTGGTTAGCTGGGAGTGGCCACACACTGAAGTTGCACAAGCTGTATGCCAGAGTGTCTTTGTTAGCCATGGCCAAATATGGCCTCAAGTCACCGGCCCAAACTGCCTGGAGGTCTGAGTGCTTGGCAGGGCACGGCTCAGGGTCAAGCTCGTCCCCATGTGGGGTTTGATTTTTCCTGCCTGAGAAAACACAGTTGATTTGCCTGCGGCCAAGCCGAAACATGAGCCAATAACAGGAAGTGAGGATGGTGGGAGAGCCTGGACTCAAGCCACGAACCAACGTGCAATGAGACACAAATAGCATCACGTCAGAAAGCACTGCTGAAACGAACAAGTCAGCTCTGGCTGGAATCACCAGCCATTTAGGTGTTATCAGGAAGTTATCTAGGTAGGCATTTAACTGGAATCACATTATCATCTGATTTTTATGCTTCACAAGGGAGGGGGTTGATTGCTCTTCTTTTGCAAATCTTTGGGTATGACTGAATAAGATTCAGAAACGAGCAGGTTCTCAAATGTTTCACCCTTAACATACAGACCCAAACCACCAGGAATAGCTTGGAGACAAATCACTCCATCTAGTCAGTCAAATATCCCAAGTGCTGCTTTCATAGATCTGAGCACAGAGAGGAGTTCAAGTGGGAATTTTCAACAGCAGAGTGGTCAAAAAATATGTTTTGAAATTGCTAATCAGCCTCTTAAGATTTTCAGCAAAGTCCTGCAACAAGTCAACTGCCCAAACTTTTGCATACATGCCTTTCTATTCCTGATGGCTTGTGGATATCAATTCTGCTACTGACATCCAGATGCCTGAATGCCCTCCCATCTGGTTAGTGTCTTGGAGCTAGGGAATATCTGGAGCTTCTGCCGCAAAGGAACGAGCAAACTTGCAAACAAGAGGAAGCTAAGTACGTGACCTTGAATAAGAAGGATGAATAGGCTTGAACAGACATCTAAGGCTCAGCCAACTAAGTGCCACAGCTGAATGGGAAACAGGTTGGTGAGGAGAAAGAGAAAGAACAACATACACTGAACAATGTGTGAAACAAGAGGAATGCACATGGGTGAGTAAGGAAGGCAAAAATCAGAAAGCACAACATACAGAAAGAAATTAAATCAGGATAAGAGATGGCAAATGTATTCCCGGAACACGACAAGGCAAGACTTAACCCCAGAAAGGGCAGGGCAAATCTGGAGGAAAAAGGTTGTTCAGAAGGAGTGGGGTAAAACAAGCAAATTAAATGTAAAGCTTATACAGCAAATTGTGGTCTTGTACTCCTACGAACTGTAAGACAAAGCTTGTACCTGAATGCTGCTGGCACTTGAATACCATCCCACAAAACCAAGCAGAGCAGCTTCCCTAGATCAGACAGCAATGGCAATCTCCTCCTGACTCTGAGACCACAGTTTGCTGGTTCTGTTTAGTCCTAAAAAGCCCTTGCTGAGCATATCAAACATCTGCACTGAGCTATTTCAGGCACTGAAGTGTAGTCCAAAGTCTGTGGTCCCCTAGGAACAACTCTTTGTCTGCAAGCCTCTCGATCAGACACCTGCAGGGCTCTCTGACGTAGCAGTCCAAGTCTAGGCAGGAAGCTTTGATGCTACATATTGGCTTTTAAACATGCAAGATTTATAATTCAAGGCCAAAAAACTACTACCAGCCTAGTCGTAGCAAATGCTGCTACTGATGCCTTGAGTGGCTACCTAGAAACAGAGACTAGACAGGAGTAAGGGAATGAAGGTAGGTATTTGAAAGGCCTTCACAGGTACACCCTGGGGAGCCAGAGGCTAATTCCAAAATGGACCCCAAGATGGACGATGAGGCACGAGTTCTTCACACTTTTATAGGTTATGTCCATTTGCATATCAGCTTAAATTCACCAATTAAAACTTTAGCTAATGATGTAATTTCTTCAATTTCTCCACCTCTCTTGCGGCCCTAGCTTACACCTTTGGGCCTAGGACAGTCTGAGTGTCCTTGGATAGCAAGCTCAGAGAAGCTTTGTTGTGTCTATCTGGCCTAAGAGAACAGCTAAGAGCTATGAGAAACTTCAGATGTACACACTAGGCAATACAGGATTTGAAAAAATATAAAAGTTAAACCTAAGGCATCACTACAAAGTGCAGCATCTGGTAAACAAATTCCAGCTTCCTAATGGTATTTGATAACACTCGTGGCACCACACATTCCTCTCTGTTTACTGACTGCTTAGCAGAGTCATTTCAAAAGTATGTCGATAAATTGGAGGGACTGCAAATGTGACTGGAGTGCTGGAGAAAGCACAGCACAGTGAGAGTTGGGAAGTTCAATCTATGCATGTTACCAAAAAAGTGAAAGATGAGCTGATTGTCACATAAAAAACTTTCAGAAAAGACAAAAACAGGAATTCAAGGGCTCTTCATTTTAAGGGACAGAACTCATTGAAACCTGTGTGCAGCCTCAGGAGCCAGACAAAAAATCAAACTATATTGCAGGAGCACATTTTAATTGTGACAGTGATAAACTACTGTGGCAAAACTTGAAAGGATGTGGTGACTTCTCCAACTCTTGCTACTTGTCATATCAAGGGTAGATGCTTTTCTGGGGAAGATGATTTCAGTAAGCAAATTAGAAGCTCAGTGCAGATCTGAGCCAAACCCTGCAGCCTTTGCTATGCAAAAAAATGAGGCAAGATTGTCTGATGGTCCCTTTTGGCCTCAAAAATCTGTCTGCGGATTCCTGAACCCCTTTGCTCAGTTCTGTGCACGGACAGCAGGAGAACTCCAGCGCTGCTGCCCAGAGCCTCAGAGCTGGCACGGCGGCACCAGCCCCACCGCCCCACGGTTCTCACCCTGCACCCACGGCAGTCTCAGCCACTCCAGCTCTGCCTGCAGCCCTTTCCACGCACACGGGTCTGTGAGGACACACGGCACCAGGCCTGGCAGCTGTGAGCCGCTGACCTCGCCCCCGAGGGGGCTCCTGGGTGAAATATGTGGTAAATACACACGTAAACACCCTTAAACTGACCTCGAATACACGGCCACGGGGCCCAGGGCGAAGCCCGTGGGGAGGTGGCTGTGAGCTCTGGCCCCTGACCCTTTCCTGCTGGGTACGAGGTAACTTGGCCCCTGAGCTCCCTCACGGCAGCGGCGGGCGCAGAGAGCGGCGGGGCCGCGCGGCCGCCAGGGGGCAGCGCC
>WEIT01020518.1:38547-94045 GCA_013389985.1 Dryoscopus gambensis | reverse complement strand
GCTACTCCTCAGGCACCGGCGCAGCGGGGGCGCCGAAAGCCGGGACTTTTCCCCCAAAGCCGGGACTTTTCACCCAAAGCAGAAGCGGCGCAGGGCACCGGGGCAGCAGAACAAAACGAGGTGGCTCCGGTCAAACCCCTCCCGTGGCATTTGGAAGGGACGCCGTGAAGCTGATGGAGCATTTGTCGTTGCTCTGTCTTTGCGCGCAGAGGAGAGGAAAGTCTCCCACGAGGGGAGCAGCTGTGACGCACTCCCGGATTTATGTTCGCAGGGAATATCCGTGGGGAAACAGAAGTTGTAAATGTCTAATTCTTCGGCTTAGTAACTGGTATGTTTTAGGAATTTACTATCCTTGTAAACTTGGAGGATTTGGAGCTTTCCTAAAACAACTGTGCGGTGAGCCAGACCTGCTGTCTGTGTCACGCCGATTTTATGTGCTAAGCGTCATTTCTGTACCCATAAATGCCAGCTCCAAAGTGCTTGCAGAACTTGCTACACGACAGCGGTTTTGCTCCGCTCACTCTGAACCCAGAAAATGTGCTATTTTACTATAAAATGAAATTTTGGCCTTCATGTTTAGCGCATGCTGATAATTATGGCAGAAATACTGTGGCAGTGGAAGTTTGCAGCAGAAATATCCATCCTCTTCCAAAACACTCAGTGGATTTCCAGAATTTGTACTTCATATATGGCAATACTTTAAGACACAGTGGCATGACACAGTAGGGATGGAAACATCCTAATTGCTCAGAAGATGAAGTTTGGCTTATCTCTTTCTTTTCCCCCATGCTGTGACTTTTGTATTTATTAAGAACAAACTACCAGGAAATTAATTTTAAATTTAAAATTACTGTGCACTCAATGCCCATTACAGCAAAGCCCAATCATTAGGACTTCTCACTGTTCCCAGTTAGCCAAAGTGAGCTCTCTTTGCCATTATGACTTTTCCCGAGCAGTCATATCCACACCTTCCTCCCTAAATCCCACCAGGCTCTTCCTTCACTGATAAAAAGCAGCAGGAGAATTGACTCAATTCTTTTCTCTTAGGGTCCCTTACTTTCTTCAAATGCATCTTTTTCACACAATATGGACCCTTGAGGTCTTGAGGGGGTAAAGATCAAAAAGAGGTTTTGGTTCTTATTTCATTTTGTTGTATTATATCACTAAAGTTTGGTATCTTTTCTTGCAAGTTTTAGAATCATCAAAATAGTTCCCTTTAATGAATAGTTACATTCCCTGTGCTTGAAAGGGAAATAACAACAAATAATTACTTTTAGAAGATAAATCAATTCAACAGGAAAGAGCTATTTTTCGACATCATGTGTATTTTTTTTAGGTTTGTTGGTTATTATTTCCTGTGACAGCAGTTTATTTGGAACGAAGGGCTACATGCAATCTTTTCTAAATGAGAGTCTTCATTAGTTTTTCTGGTATTGTTTGTACATCTAACATCACAAATGAGCAAATCAAAACACCCACTAATTTCAGTCTGAAGGGTCCTTCAGACTCCATCTATTGCTGCTACCAACTCACTGCCTGTTTGACACTGAAACAGTTAAAAACATCTGCAATTTCTTGACTGGGCCAAATTGCTCCCTGGTGCAACTCCATAGAGTATATCAGGGATGAATTTAGCACCGTTTCGCCAGCATTATAAAAGCTGTGTTCAGTCATTAGCCAGCTGATAAATTATTCAGGAGATTTTCTTCCATGTGGCTCATTAGGGATAAAGAAAATCCTTTTCCAATCATTGTCTCGTCTTTATTTTTGGTACTAGTTTAAGCAAACGCACCACATTAGCAAGTGATTAATGGCATCGGCAGGCAGTGCCCCATGGACCATCGCTGCTCTGTGTGCATGAGTAGGTGCAGCTGCAGCCTGTCCCACATCCCACTCCAAACACAAGCAGCTTGGAGCTGGCAGTGGCAGCTTGGTGCGTGCTCCTGCTCCCGGCAAGTTTCATCCCACATCAGCCACGGGGTAGCCCCACGGTGCCCAGCTGCAAGTACCTCTGGCTGCTCGCCCCGCACTGGCGTCCTCTGTGGAGGTGCCAAAAGTGCTGACCAGTGCTGCTCCTGATGGGGAGCTCTGGTGGGCACACAGGTCTGCAGCAGCAAATCCTCATATGGCAAAGGAGATAACTTGCTGTTACTGCTGACAGAGGCCAAGGCTAAAGCTGTGCAATGAAAACAAAAATGAAGCCTTTTTTCTGTTACAGAGTTTGGGAAGTGATTGGGAAGTGGCCACTTAGCACAGCACACCTGGTTTTGTTAGTGGTGAGGAGTGTGTGTGTTATTGCCACAGACAGGTGGCTTTGAGTTCAAGTGCCAAAGGCCCAGAGTGCTGAATCTCCTACTTCCCAAACCCTACAAACACCCATATTCTCTCAGCATCAGCTTCTGGCTTCAGTGTCCAACACAAGCACCCAAGATCTGAGCACATAGCTCGTTGAAACATCCAAATGCTTTGCAGCTTTCACAGCTGGATGATTATGCCCATTTCCTTGCTATTCATGTTCTAAGAACAGTCAGTGAAGACAGGGAGAGAAATAGAGCACGTTTTCCCCATTCCTCCCTCTCCAACCATCAGTTCTTGAATGACTTCAACAAGCCAAATAGTGGGAAATGTCAGCTAAAATCTCTCTCCCTCCAGCTCTTTAAGAACAGGACATCAAACTTCAATCTTGCCTCTCCTTCTTCCCATCAGGTCTGTGGTGAACTGGTGTTAGATTCTTTGCTGAACTTTTTGTTTGTTTGTTTGTGTTTTGGTTTGTTTGTCTGTAGAAGTTTTTAAGGTACAAACCAGAGAATGGGGAGGGATTGAGGTCTCCCAGCTGAATGTCCTGGATATGGGGTATGGGCTCATTGCCCTTCAGTGTAAATAGTTAATTGTGCTGCAGCTCTACCATCGGACACTCCCATGAGCATCTGAGATAGGTATAAGCAGCCAAGAGGGACTGAATTTTTCATCATAGTCCACGAACAATTAAAGGTATTTTTCAATTTAATATTAAAAAAAAACCCCAGACAAACAGAACTACACTTAACTATAGACACAGAGTTTTATTTGGATCATTTAAAAGCAGGTCTGCCATTAATTTTAATGTTGAATTTGTAAAATATAATAATACAATTTATCTTTTTCTTAGTTCTATTGCTTTGTGGTGTCTAAAAAGGAATGGAAAGTTTTCCATCTGCCTAGCAGGAATGTTGAGAAACCCATCCACAGAAAATGGAAAAAAATTAAAACTCTTTCTGAGTTCAGAAGTGCAGCAACCTGTAGGTGAAATCTTCACATCCACCTAATATTTCAGAACTGTTATAAAATGTGGGGAGGAATTACAGAAGTTTCTAGCAGGCAGAGAGGGAATTATGAACTATACTAAAATTGTCTCTATAAAATGTCACTAGTTTTATCCCTACTTGAATTGTGTAATTCTTTTCATATAGTCACACCACGACATAAATGCCTGGGCCATTCTCTCTTCTAGGGAAAGAAAAGCAAACCCAACAGTCAGGATATGTCTGTCATACCAGTTTGGGCTCATTGCACCAGGGCCCAAAAGATAATGCCCAGCTCTGCAGCACAATACTCACTGCTCCGTTACAAGGGTGAAATTAATTCACATTAGGAGATAGGGTTGCACACTCATAAAGCCAATAATCTTGCCGAAGCTTTGATGCATTATATAAAAACTCAGTATCAGTTTTCACTCCCCTTCACTTCTGCCTCACTTAAAAAATTCCCCACTCAGATCTGTTATTTCCAATCCAATCCAACAAAAATTCTTTGCAATATAAGCAGAGAGCTCAGTCCTCTTGAAAACCAGATGATATTTAAATTAGCTTCATCTATTTGCTTATTTAAAGCAGCATGACAGCAGGGATAGCTGAGCTCCACCTTGATGGTATAATAAACTTGAACTCAGTGTTATGTGCAGGGTATTGATTTATACTGTTGACAGATTCTAGGCTTTAACAATGAATGTGTTAGAGGGGATGTAAATGCAAATGGCCACATGGTTTCCTGAAGACAGGAGTGCTCCTCATGGTCTTATACTAATCATTTCCACATTTAGCTCTTATTTTTCTCTCTGTAAGCTCCCTGGTTTTCCCTGGAAGGTTATGACCATCCACACTGAATGCATTCATTCACCAAATCAAAGGTTTTGGAATAATAGGTATTGATTCTAAAAAAAACCGAACACACAAACCAAAATCCCCCCCAAAAAACCACAACGAAAAAAGAATTTCAGTTTCAGAAGTATTCCTTGAAGGTACCATTTAAAATGTGTTAGTCCACAACCCTGACTAAATGAAAACTGACATAGGCTAAAAACCAGTGTAAGAAATGTCAACCTGCATTTCCTATGTTGATATAGATAAATTTATACTCTTTTTTCACCATCTCCAAAAACTTCAGTCAGAAACACACATCTGTGATGACAACCTCAATTTTTTCCAAAAGGTAGTGTTGGTTTTCCCCAGTTTTAGCAGCCTTTGTCTTGCTCCCATTCTTGAGAACGATGGAGCAGCCTCTAGTGTGAGCTCTCAGACTGGCTTTCAGTGTGGGTGTTTTGCTGGTGGCTTGCAATGAGACAAAAAGTCCACAAGATGTTGTTACCTTTCCCCAGAATTTTTGCCTTGCTCAAATCAAAACATAAATTTTGAGCTATAGAAAATCTGCTAAAAGAAGTAGGAAAAGGAGAAATAGTGACGTCTTAGCACTATAACTGCCCATTGAAAAATGACTCAGTTCTTATCAAGATAATGCAGCTATGGCCATGCTGCCAGCGTGGTAGGAAACACTCTGCACCTCAAGCTCCTGAGCAGAGCCTGCACAGCCCTGTCCCAGAGCACTGCCCACCACAGCACCCAGCTCCTTCCCAAAGCCCGTCTGCTGCATGCGGGCCTTGACGTGCTCGGCCTTTTGAGGAAGGAAATGACCTTGCTTCAGAGGGGGTACGGTTGCAGCCAAAAACCGCAGCTTCAGTTTTGCAGGGGAGCTACTGAGACCTCGGCTGATGTTACCTTTTCTCTTCCTGATTCTTGCACTACATTCTTGCAAGAGGAATATCTTGACTGGCAATGAAGTAATTCTTTGAGTTCAAGCCTCTGACACAGCTCCCAATGACCTAAATAAAATTATAAACACAAAGGACTTGACCTTGTATGAAACTGGTATATTGCTTTGTGAGGGAAAAGAAGTAATGGAAGGACAGACAGACCTGACAGACAGAGCTGACAGTCAGAGCTGTCCATCCAATTCCAGCCTGGCAGGCAACAAGTATACACACCTGGTAGCTGATACCAGCCAGCAAGAGGTGCCCACAGTCTCCAGCATAAACTTATTTCCTTGATTGTTTGTATACTGGCAACCTAACAGTTCAACCCATCCTCTTCCCTTGTATTCTGAAGGAAGCAAATGCAAGTGAAAGACTTCTCCCAGTTTCTCTGTGGAATCAATAGTCAAATCAGTATTACAAACTCGTGGTTTGTCCAGGCTCTGCTCAGTAGCATTTTGTCAAAGAATAAACATCCTGGGCTCTGTTGCCCTTGATCTTGAAGCTGTTGGTCTTATTTTCATTTTTAAAGAGATTTACTGCCAGAATTCCAGAAAATGGAGTCTTAAGCTAAAACCAAAAAGGTCACAACGTTCACAATACCCTTGATAACACTGAGAGCGCTGCATATCTTGCAATAGCCTTGCAGTCTCTGCTGAGTTATCATGTAAAGACTCACAGAAGAAAAGTTTTGGTTTAGCAACACTCAGATTACAAAAAGCCAACCTTTCAAAGCAAAACAGGAAGCCAGATTTCTGTGCCAACTACCTGGCTCATGGCAATGGAACCATTGGTAAAGTGCTGTTCAACACCCAATCGGTGAAGGCCTTCTCACAAAAAAAAAAAAAAGGAATTGATGACCCAAAAGGTCACTGCTACTTTTAAAATTCTTTTTGCATTATATCTTGGTTTTGGGACAGATTTACTTTCAAAGATTTCTCTATGCTGTGGGGAAGTCTATTAAATCATTACACTGCACTTCCTTGTTCTTAGGTTTAACCTTTTATACACTTGAACTCTCATGGGGTTCCCAAAGCAGGCTTTATCTCTCTGTTTTAGAAAAAAGGGAAAGAAATCAGGTCACTACAGTCAAGGCCAGGAGTTGATGTCTGAGTCATGGTTAGTACTGTGGACCTCAGCCTGTCATTCAACCCTAGTCAGGGATGGTCTGTGGTGGACAGGGGTCCATCGTGGCAGGGCAGCATTTTGAGCTTCAGCCTGAGGTGGCAGGGAAGGTGCAGTTCTCTACACAATTTGCAGAAGGGTTTTAGAAAACCAACAGTTAAAGTAAAGTCAAAGTTATAGCCAAAACAGAGAGTAAAATTGCAGTTTCATTATTCTCCGCCATTTCCAAAAACCAAGATCAACCTGGTGCTGGTGTATAACACAAGTTTAATCACCTTAATAATGCCCAAAGAATTCGTAGCTTGGCCAGCCTTAGAATTTAAGTGACTGTTGTTTGTGCAAACTCTGCTCAGAAGTGTTTTGCTGTGAAAAGTTGGAAAACATCCCATAGACCAAAACCTCAGACACTGTGTTCATTTGCCCAGAGCACAGTCTTGGTGGATACTCTTTGCGCGACCCATCTTTTCTAAGCAGCATATGCATCATTCTGCCTGGAAAGCAAAGCAGAGTCGCAGAAGGCTCAGAGCTGGATGGTATCAGAAGGGCAAGAAGCCAGTATCTGAACAATTGAATCCCACTCACTGTGCTGGGGTAATTAGGTTGAAATAGCCAGTGATGCTGCTGTCCGCTGGGAGTTCTTCGTAACAGATGAGATGAATAAAGCACTTTGCTCTAGATTTCTTTTAGCTCTAGCATTGCCTATTGCAACAACCTGATCAACATTCAAAACTGTGCCTTCAGCTATTGTCACTGCTCCAAAGTATCTCAAAGTAGGGAATGCTTTGTATTGAGACATTTTGCATAGTCTAATAACTCTTTGGGTAGAAAAGAGATAAACCTCCATTTCTAGCATACTGCATTTAGCTTAAATCACATTCCTCTGAACTCTCTTTCTCTGCATTGTAGCATAATGGTGGAAAAGGCTGTAAAGCACCTCTTGCTATTTCAACTTGTCACCTCCTTGCTGCAAATTTTCACGTAAACAGCCTGGATGCCAGCACACTGACGACTGTGTTTTAAAAAATATCATATAAGCTCATGGAAGAAGTTGCATATGCTTTTGAAGAAAGAATTGAGTTGAATGCCTACAGGAAAATCACTTTCTAAAGTTTTTAGGTTTGTTTATAGCAATATCACCCAGCTTCAGCAGGTAATTACCTTGCTTGGTATTGCTGTGACTTAGTAAATGTTCTTTTGTGTTTTGATCACAGGGTAGAAACCTGAAACAGGTACCCTGGGAGACACCAAGATTCCTGTCCTTAACTGTAGGTGGCATTCTTCATCTGTTCATCTGAGTTATTGCTGAAGGAATTTCAATATTGCTGAGACGAATTATTTTCATGTTCCCTTGATTAATGTTATCAGTCTTCTCCTATGTTTAATTAAATAGTACTTTTAATTGGAAGGAATGCAGGTTCATGTAATCTGAAGTTGCATAACTATGTTACTTGGAAAGATTAAAACAACTTTCTGCTGTTCTTGCCCTAGAAGCTGAGGAAATGACATGTCTTTAGTGATCTGGAGTGTTTCCAGATAAATTCTTCCACTGTGTGCTATGAAGAAGAAAAAGCTGTAAGGCCTAAAGGCCTAGAGACCATTTTCAATTACCTTGCAGCATTAGTGAGTAAACCCAACCACATTTTGAATTTTCAGTGTTATCTCTAGAGTAATCTCAAATAATTTCCTCTAGTAGGTGGATTTTAGCTTGCCCAAAAATTCTTATGTGTACTTGGTTATCTGAGATAACTCTGCACTCTTCTAGCAGCTTTAGAAAGGTTACAAAGAAAAAAAAAGAATTTTTTTCCCTCAAATTTAGCAAAAAATATAGCAAACTTAGAAAAGAGAACTAATCATGTTTGGCTAGAACCAGACTGAACTACAAGGAAGCAAGTTATCTATGAGTATCCCATGCAGCTCTGAGTACATTTTGCTCTCTAAGCTTTTCCAGCCCTGATCCTTCTTCTGATGTAATTCTATCAGTGGTATCAGATTATGTACATCCTTCATGATGCAGGCAAACATCCACAGAGGAGTAGACTTAAGGACACAGGGTTCATATGCTCTTGTGACCTGGGAGAGTAGACAGCTTCTAATCCTGGGAATAAATCTTCCCAATAGAAATACAATTCAATTAAATTATTCATTTCCCTTCTCAGTTTAATCAAAGATTAAGCTTTGAGAAATATGTACTTGTGCCAGATAACTGAAAACAGATGGCTGGAATTTGTTTAGTTCACAAGAGAAATTGGTAGGTCAAAGACATCAAGTCCCTTATATAGTAGGATTTCTTTTATAAAAAATAACTTAGGTTGGGGGTAACTCCCTTGATATTTGCATTTTTATTTCTGTTGTGACAGCGAGGTGCAGTCAAAATTGTTAAATGATTTGTTATCTGCATGGATGAGGGCATTACAGGAAACATTTCACAGGTATGTATTCATTTTTTCAGGCTTTTTTTCTGAAAACAGCAAATAGTGTTATCAAAATATTAATTTCAATCTTCTTTATGACCGAGTCAAAACCAAGTATTTTAGTTTTACCAGAGGGGAAATATTCAGATAAAGCCTAAATAAAATATTCTGGAAAGTTTAATTTTTTTAATGGCAGTTTGGTGCCCAATGCAAACAAAACAAAACACTGAATTCAGCTACAGAACTAATATTATTTTTGATCAGTTCTAAATATTATCACTTTCTATTCCTACAGCACGTATTAGCAACACACTTGAAAGAATATGAATTCTTTGGCTCTTACAGAAGTTCAGCTGGATGGTAGTGCTGTTGAATTTCTTTTGTAGAAAAATTAGGGATTGAAAGATAAAAATGATTTAGCAAAGCCCTTTCCAGGAGTTGTGCCTAGATTTCACTTTACCTTGTATGGATTTTCTGAAGACAGTGAAGGGAGACAAAGTAAACGATACTTATCTCGTTCCTCTGTCTCCCATTTTCAGAGCTTGGGTCAATGTGCCTTCACTGATAAAGGACAGTGAAGAAGCTGTGATGAGTCTTGTCTCTCCCATTCACAGTGTTGCTGGGTTCAGCCTTTAGCTGATAGGAGCAGAAATACAGATCAGTCACCATGAGAAAACTGGGAAAATCCTGTATTATTCCTGAATAAAACACTTAGATACATATTTTTCTTCATAACTGAAAAGGTACTAGTGTTCTTGTTTATGGTTTACTACTATTAGACATGCACAGAATGGTGTATTAGAATTGAGGAAAAGGGCATTAATTAATTGGTTTTTGTGTTTGTTGATCTGCTAAGTGACTGTATAAAAACTTAAGATATCTGCCCATCAGGGTCCAGCCTCAAGGGATGTCACAAAAAAACCTGCATCCACTGTCACCAGGTGAAGGGCTGGACTGGGGCCTGTGGGAACGTCTGTGGGAGTGTGGTGTAAGTCTAATGACTGATGAAGGCAGGCTTAGATTTGCTACTGATTATCACAAAATGGCAAAATATTTCACAGAGTTCACTAATATCAACAGGATTTTAGAACATTTAGCTCTGATTGGTGGATAGAAATTACATTACTAAAGTTGGTTCTGTACACTGATGAATCCATTACAGTGCAAAATCCTGACAGCGTTCAAAGCTCCAAACTGCAACATGGTCCCTAAAGAAGTCAAACTTGAAATAGAATTGTGTAGTCCAATCTGTCTAAGCTCATGGATGACTTAAATCTCAGTCTTTCTTACCTGGGTTTTGTAAAGAGTCATCAAAACAAGTTCTTGAGTTAGGGCCTTTTCTTTTTCAAATTGGACTGATGTAAATGAGGTCTTTGGCAACATGGCTGATAAAAATGAACAGCCACATTCTGTGAGGAAACAGACCAAGGTTATATAGAGTCATCCTCTTGTATGTTTTACAGTTCCCTGTATGCTCTCCAATCTGGAAAATATGCTTCACAGTGACAGGCATGCAACAGGTTTCTAAATTTCATTTCAGGCAGAGAAAAAAAATCCCCAGGTTTGTTTCTTGTAAACATGAGCCATTTTGGTATTAGCTCAATTCTACAACTCACTCTGTTTCAGATAGCTGTGGCTTTGCACAGATCTCTAGAGTCAAGCAGCATGTCAGTGACTCCCTCAGCAGCACACCACTATGCAGAGACAGCACATTTAAAATGTGCATTCATAAAGTCACATTCTATAGTGCAATATGTTTATCACTTCAGTGAGGATACACCTGATGTGGTGCTCCAGATCATGTCATCTACATTACAGTTCTGCAGCAAAGATGAGGTTAGCAGCATTGCAACCATGTTGGCTGCCTGGGATCATAAGCATAAGTATCTTTAATAATTAGGCAGCTTTGCAGCTATTTGGAGTCTACTTTGATATGTTTAAAACTGCACCAGTGTCTTTCCTGTGAACTGCTACAAGGGCAAACGTGAACAAGACCAAGGCAAAACCCATCCTTACTGGGTATAGTTAAATCCCACCTGAGTCATATCCCTTGGCTGTGGTGATAGATTCCCCAGGCTACTCAAATGGTTGTAAAACCTCTCCATTTTGCATTCGGTAAAATGAAGAAGAGATGGTCATGGATCGTCCACAACAGCCCAGGAACTGAGCCAACACATCAGGGCAGCACAGAACCTCATGCTCTGCGCCATCACATGTGATCCTTACAGGTGATTGCGGGAATTAGTTCACTAATCCCTTCTCTCAAGTTTAGTAAAGGGATTTGGCTAAAGAAAAGATCATCATGTAATCTGGAGACAAACATTCAGAGGAGTAATGGTCGTCACACTGTGGATTCAATAATATGAAGTTTCAGGTGGCCCACTTGGACCACATCTTTGCAAATCCATTCAGTGATCTTTCCACATCAGATCCATTCAGTGTTTTGAGAGTGCCTTGGAAAAGGAAGTTCATGATTCTTCTTGTATCATGTGAACTCTGTGTAGGCATATTTTCTAATACCATAAGAACAGATAGTGCATTTTCCCACTCCCCTAGAAACTGAGTTAATGCAGAATGACTAATGTATCTGTTTGGACTGTCAAAATTCTCATTGTAAACTTGATGCATAATTTAGCCTAAGTACATCACAGCAAAGGATACAGTCCAAGGAACACAGTTTCTTTTCCCTTGATTAATAAAGGCTTGGAAATCAGGCGTAAGAGCATTCTGTGCTCCCTCAAGGTCAAGAAAAAGATGCAATACTTGCAAGTATTTCATTCTGAGGCATTAATCAGTACTTTAGCTCACCCCACATTGCTCAATAGTTTACTTTAAAAACTTCCATGTGGCTTCATCTACCTTTCCCCTCTCTCTCTACAATATTTTGTTTCCCTATCAGGGTGGACAGTGCAGACCCCAGGGCTGCCCAGGCAGCCTTCGTGCCACGGTCCGTGGTAGTTTGACAGAGCTCTTGGAACAAAGTGTGCACTTCAGTCTTCTGTAAAGTGTCTGCTTCACGGGAAATACTGTGCAGACCCCTGACAGAGACTAGAGCAAACCCCCAAACTTATTTGCCTTTTATGTATGATTTCTTGAGTTTGGAATTTGCCACCAGATAATGCAAGCTGACTTTATAAGGGTGATATAAAACATAGGGAAAGGTCAGGTTTTGCAGGAACTACAAGGTCAGGTTTTTTAGGAGCTATGTGCAGTATCAGCAAACGTTTTCCTTATAGCCTTCTTCCCAGAAATTTATTTCCAAAATAAACTGCAGTGATTGTGCCAGTACTAAAACAATCATTCCCCTGACTCACCAGTGCTAATAAACTTTCTGACACACAAAGAACAGGGAATGTTCAGACAACACCAGGTCTTTTTCTGTCATAACACTGATGAATAACAGTAAAGAGAAAGAAAATATTTGTGAAGAAAGATTACCAAACCAATGAGCATCACATAGGACCAACCCAACTGATGTGGGAGAAAAAAGCTGGATCAAGAACAGTATATATGACTCATGGGGACACAGTGCTGTACCTAACAGCCCTGGCTGGAAGCTGAAAGCCCACTTGGCACCCTTGGAAACTTACCCTTGTGACACAGCTCAGTGCTGAACAGGACACTTGCAAAATTCAGAATTTTATACCTTCCTAATGCTGTTAACGGTTTTTAGCCATTTTACAGAAAAACAGTGATAACAGGGCTCAGCAAGGTCTCCTGCATATTTGTTTTGCATAGCATCTTATATAAAATTTATTAGTAAGTCTGAAGAACTTGTCTATAAATAATTTAAAATTGTTTCTTCAAACGACAACACACTGAAAGTATATTTTCTCTCCTGTTGAAAAAGAAAAGAAGTCTTTGAATGGCTTCTATAATATGCAGCACTGAATGTCTTGATTAATGAAACCCCAAGGGATATAGAATAGAGCCCATATCAGAGGAAAAATTCAAATGCCCAGAAGCCATTTATTTTGCAATAATTGCTATGGAATTACAAGCATTCATTGCAGCCTGTTCATCACGAGCATTTCTATTTTATCATCACTGAAATACTCTAATATCTGCTAGTCGGCTGAGAGATGTGAGATTGCTACAGGAGGGAAACGGTACTTTTAAAGGGTGGAAGGTGCTCATTGATCTATCTCAGAAACCAGTCAGAACATATGAAGAAAATACTGCTGTTTAGAAGGGAAGAAGCTTGGACCCCAGTGAAAAACATGAATGTCAGCTTCAGGTTTGTCAACAAGGTGTCATAAAATCAAGTATTTTAAGTACTCTCAATGGAGAAAAGTCCTATGTATTTCAGGTGCCTTCTGTTCATCAATGAAAGGATAAAAAGCTAAAAATGGAGGAATTGTTTTCACTGCATTTATGAATTCGAAATACCAACTGACAACAGCTCCAGTATCTTTTAACTGCTCCTTCAGGATTTATCAATCAGCTTAAAAAGAAATGATAACCACAGTTTTGTGGTTAGAATAACAAACAGCTGTAACTAAGAAATAGTAAGAAAAAGAAATGTCATTGTAAAGCTTCACTCTTTTTTCCAATATTCTTCTATTCAATTCCATAGTTATCTAATTATATGCAATTCAATAAAAAATAAACTAGAGGCAGATAGTCATTATGTGAACAAAAGATATAGGTTATTTTGTGAAAAAATTGTAAGGATTGACAACAGCAAAATACTGTGACCAAGGTAAGAAGAGCAAATAAAAATGCTCAAAAGTTAATGAAGCTTTAGTGAAAGTATGCAGTGGAAAAGAATATGGGAAAGACAAGTTCAGGAAAAATGCAGTAAAGGGATATGGATAAAACAAATGGGAAAGAAAAAATAAACAAGGAAAATGCTGTTTAAAAAAAAACAGAGCTTGAAATATCATATTCCCCCTTCACTGAAAACAAATCTAGTGTCTACTTCTTTTATGTGCAGAAGGGTAAACACTGGCTGAAACACACTGGCTTCCAAAAGCATTGCCAACATAAATACTGCCAGGAAACACAAGCTGTCCCTTGCATTTGCCCTGCAGTTAGTTTTGTTGTTCTGACTTCCACAGACACAAAACTCTGAGCAGGTTGTTGGTTAATGCTACACCTGAACACCAAGCGTTAACCCAAACGCCGCTGGGGCAGGCTCGGGGTGTGTGCAGGGCTGCTCAGCAAAGAGAGGGGCACGTCAGCTCTGGGGTCTCCATGGTGCCCTGTGGGGCAGCGGCCACAAACCCGCAGGCTCCCTCTTGTCTGCTTGGTAAGCTGTTCTAATAGGGTATCTTTCAAACTTGGCATTTCACCTCAGTAATGCAGAAAACCTACAAATGCATCATATTTTACACCAGTGTCTCCACAGCTAAGGAGAGTTTTACAGCTGCGCACTCAAGAGCTGGAAACTGCTCTCAGATCTTCATTAGCTGCCTGCCTTGTTTCCCCAGAATCTATCCATCCACACATGGCTAAAAAAAATTGTCTGTGATCAAGCTTCCCTACTGTGTGATAAAATACTAGAGTATGAGAACCACTGGAAAATTTGAAGACTTTAAGCAGATCTTTCTCAGGTCAGTTAGAAGTGACTGAGTTGCCAGATGTGGTAGACTACATGGAAAACCTGCCCACTGGGGCACAGCTGCCAGCATCTGCTGAGGGTGGATATAGAATCATAGAATTGTTAAGGTCGGAAAAGACCTTTAAGACCATTGAGTCCAGCCCTTAACCCAGCACTGCCAAGTCCATCACTAAACCATGTCCCTAAGTGCCACATCTACATGTCATTTCAATACCTCCAGGGATGGTTACTCATCTTCTCCCCTGGGCAGCCTGTTCCAATGCCTCACTACCCTTTTGGTGAAGAATTTTTTCCTAATATCCAATCTAAACTTCCCTTAGTGCAACTTGAGTCTGTTTCCTCTTGTCCTGTTGCTTGTCACTTGGGAGAAGAAACCATGTCAACCTTTCTGAAAGCTCTTCTGGCTCTATCAATATCCTTTTGTTTGGTGACTTCAGTTCCTTGCTAAGAGAGGAGGCAGGGTGGTGAACAAGCAGTTCTTATGGTTCAGAGATTCTGCATAGGGTCCGCAACATATGCCTGGCATTCCATATACCTGTTCTTCCTGGGGACAAAATTATTTGTTGCTGACATCAGTTTATTTGCCCTCACCTTGATGTATGAGTGGGATCATAGCTTTGTAGCCAAAGAAGGTCCAGACTGAGATGGTCCTCAAGCAAACCTTCCTGAGGCTGGGATGTGCTCAGTGCCAACAGTCTGTCCAGCAGCACCCATGAGCCAGTCCATGGTTACCAGTACTATTGGGATAAAATTAGGCAAATACAAGCTTGTTTTAAGTTTAGAATATTGCTGAACCTGGATAAAAGCCACATTCCTTTCCCTTTTTAAAAGAATTGCTATGGGTCCTTTATACCCTTAAGACACTCAGAATTATAGTTATTTGGGGAGGAAGATATGAAATGCTTTTATATCATGTTTCCATTCATTTAAAGAAAAATTTTACATGTCATGGCTTTGCCTTGAATATTCTTTCTTTGATGAAGGAAAGAAAGGTAACATCATACTTGAAATATTTTCGTGGATGAGTGTAATAAATACTGAATCTGTGTCAGGAACAAATATTTCTCCCCTTCTTTCTTGCCTCACCAATTAATTTTGCATGAAATGACAACATTTGCCTTATTAAAATTTCTGTGCTTGTGGCACAACTAAAAGTGTGAGTGACTTTTACCAACTGAAAGTGTGAGCTAAAAATAAGCAAATATTAACTTTATTGCTGTCTCCTATGTATTTGAAAAGGTAATGTATGAAGGTAGTCATTGAACCAAAAATATGCAGTGATCCATGGATCACTCAAAACTATTTTTCCCATAGTCTAGAATCTGAAAATTAGTCCAAACTTGGAAACACTTAGATACAGCACGTACATAGGTAGCAAGCAGAACTCTGTAATGACCTGTTAAGGTTCACATGCTGCTCTGTATTTTCTTACTCAAGAAGCAATGTTCAGCTATCTCAGCTCTTCAAATGAGGTAGCAAATTTCTGTTGACAACTGTGGATGCACTGGCAACTCAGATTTCCCTGAAGTCCAAGTCTTGACTCCACAAGACTTACTTCCTATGTCACCAGTAAGTCAAGTAATTATTTGATGTTAAGTGTAAAAGGCAAAATGTAAAAAATGCAATTCAGTAGCACAAATGGATCAATAAAAAACAGAAAACCTATCTCAATAGAGGACTAGCCGGTCTATTACGAAGCAAAAATATTGACAGTGTTTCCCAGAGTGGTAGAATCACTTTGTTGTTTCTCCCGTATCCTAGCTTGAGAAAGAACAACAGGCAAAAAGGATGACATTTTTAAAACTATCCAGTGCTAATGTTTTGAACATACCAAACTTTTGAATGTTCAAATTAAAATGCAGGCATGCATTACATACATATATGTTTTAAGTGTAAAAATAGAGTACAAAATTGATGTGTGACACACTCTGCAACCTCTGGGCAATTTTAGAAGGGAAATCAAGATCTCTGATGTTTTTCCATTTATTCTAAAATATACGGACAAGATTTCATGAAATTTTGTTCTGTTTACCTGTTTATGATTGTTTTCTTTTATGAATTTTGTTTTCTTTTACTACATTGTAATTTCATTTGTTAATAGGTAAGCATTCTACATTTCTTTCCTTTTTTTTAAAAGCTAGGCAAAAATAAGACTTAGTGGAAAATAAATACTGGCTGATTTAAGTTAGAAACTTAAGAAAGTTAGAGTAATGGTCCCCAGGCAGCAAATTCAAAATCTTTCTGCCTGCCCCCTGTGAAGAGTTAGTTGCTGCTTCTTTCTGTTTTCCAAGCAGTCTGACAATAGGAACTTATAACAGTGAAAATGTAAATACTCCTGAGAGTGCTTGACAAAAAAAAACCCCAAGCTCTGTCTCGAATGGAAAGCTTAAAAAGATATTTTTTAATGGCAGAGATTTTGCAAAAAAAAAGTTTGCTCTTATAAGCCAATGATTCAGTAGCATTTTTGAGATCAGGAAATCCTTTCTCTACAATGGATACTTTGTCATGCCAAAAGACAGATCTAAAATTGCCTTGTGACTCATTCATAAGGCATTCAAACATTTTTATTTTCTTCAAATGTCTGGAGTTTGAATCATCCAAATCTCCATCAAAAAAAAAAAAAAAGGCAGCAAGCAAGCACTCTCTCCTTTCAGATGGGATGTTTTGAGGAGAGGCTACGCCTTTCTCTGGCCAGTGTGGCCACGTGCGGCACCCAAAGTTTGATAACGGCACTCAGTGGTGTTTGCAGTATCCCGGGGGCTAAGGGGCTGCTCACCAACTTGTCTCTACAGATTTTTACCTCTAATAGAGCTTTTCAAAGAACAAAAGTACTTTGGCTGTGGTAAGGTATGTGTACATCATTATGACTTTGTACAAGCTATGTACTGTTGAAATTAATCTGTTTAGACAAGTTCCTCATCTGATTCACAGCTTAAGTAACATACCCTGAAAAGATTTTCATGGAGTTTTATTAATTTCCTGTTTTGCTTCTATTCAAGTATTGGTGATGTAAAATTTTTTAGATTAACATGGGAACGGCAAAGATCTTAATCACTGACATTCATGAAACTCCACAAATTGCTCTCAAAAGAGATTTTATTCTCTGGTATGCTATGTATTCATGAAAGCACCAATAATGAGTTCACAGGAGGTTGGAAGAATAAGTGCACAGATATTTTAAGTCAATGTTCACTTGTGAAATCTGAGTCGTAATCTGTGAGAATTTTTGTTTTAATGCCTGAGAAAACCTATTATGGTGGTTTTGTTCCTCCTTTTGGTTGTCTGCTGCACTGTTCACTGCTGAGCACTTTTCACTTGCGAGAAGTAGAAAATGGAGCCATACACTGAGAAAGTTCATTTTGGTATCTACTACTTTTTTCTTCTGTGTGGGAGTGATTAGGTTTTGATCATAAATTTAAGAATTACTGGATACAATTAATTTAAAATTTTTATGAGAAGTACTACACAGTATAGATGATCAAAAATCTTGGTTTTTTAATCAAGTGCAAACAATACTATGCCATTTGTTGATCAAGAACAGGTGCAACACATCACCTGGAACAACTAGTCAGCTCATGCATTTTAACCCAAATCAGTATTGAAATGGTTGGTAGAGTTACTAATGGCCCATAGTTAAGCAGTCGTCACAGACTCAGGATCAATATCCTGTTAATACAACAGATATACGCCAGTATCAGGTATTTAGAAGTTAAATAAACACCTGAAAAGTTAATAAACGCCTGAATATTTCTAAACACAATTCTAGGACAGTTGTGGTTACTGCTGTTTCCATCCCAAGGTCTCACCACAAGATGCAAATCTTCATGCTTCTTAGACCATTTCCCTCCCCCAAAACCTAAGAGTAACTTTTAATAACAGAGAACTGTGAAATATCTAGGTTCTTGCTTACCAGCCAAGTAAACTAAGTTCTTACAGTTTATCCACTTAGGTGTCACTGAAATGAAACAAAACACCTCAAATTTAAGACACTGATCTTACAGACTCCTACAAGCCCCTATAGGACTGCCTCACTTTACCACAGGGAGCAGTTCTATTTTGGCACAGACACATAGAAAATAATGAGAATAAAGGAAACTTATGCATATTTTCTAGATTGATACTCCACGTCTTAAAAGTTGGTATATAGAAAGAAAGGTGTTCAGTAGTTTATTTAAACATGTTGATTACCTTGACTATATTTTAATGACAGTTCCACTTTTAGTCTTTTCATTGCAACAGTGATTCAGCAGCTGCTTGCTACAAGCCTTACAAACTATTTAAAAGTATCAAGAATTACACCATGAGGTTTTATTTTTATTTTTCAAAAAATAGTGTGAATATTTGATCAGTCAGTTCAAAAATTTTAATTAATATACACACAAAGTTTAATTTGTAATGAGGGAATCTAAGAAAAACCCAGCTGCTTGCACAGCTTGGGAGCTAGTATATTCAAACTTGTCAGAGGCGCAAAAAAGGCATACCTGAGATTCCAAGGCTTGGCTTTACAAGATTTCCAAGCACTCAACCTTAAAAAGCCTTATGAATAGAAAGCACAGGCTCTCCACATCCTCAATACCTGCTTCTGGCTGTTGCAAAGCAGACACTCAAATGCTGTGAAGATTGGCATGCACAATTGTTGGTTAATTGAAGAGATATGCCATGGCCCCTATACCATGCACCTGTCTGCATTTCCACAAATGTATCTGTCGGCAGCACAGTTTTGGAGGTGTTAAATATGTAATTCCATATTTTACAATCTAAAATTAGAAATTTTTTTCCAATTTCTGTCAATTATAATGGGCCTTAAANNCAATTATAATGGGCATTAAAAAATTTAATTTCTACAGAGCAGT
Source organism: Dryoscopus gambensis (assembly GCA_013389985.1). Taxonomy (NCBI): domain Eukaryota; kingdom Metazoa; phylum Chordata; class Aves; order Passeriformes; family Malaconotidae; genus Dryoscopus; species Dryoscopus gambensis. The sequence goes on along the minus strand of WEIT01020518.1, from coordinate 75,031 downwards.
TCTACTGCATTCACCATCACCTAGAATTTTACAGAAAAAAAATGTACCTTTTTCTACATCAGGCTATTAATCCAGCAGAATTGCCTTTTCAGATTTAGAGATATATGTGCAATATACTGTTTCCAGTCTTCGTTCACCTCTGTTTGGAGCTGGAACAAATCTATATAAGGATTGCCAACTGGAAAAATACTGGTAGGGCAAGAGATTTGCCGAGGGCAGGATTACACCATGCAACCATAAAAACCCCAGGAGCATGTTTCAGCCACTCTTTCCGGAATAATTTGTCCTTGTCTACTGTGGGAAGTCATATTAAATATACAGGTAGTTCAGTGGCAGCCTTTACTGACACTCACCAGCAGCAGCAAGTGACATTTTAAGGTAGATCATGATTGTGGGCAAAATCCTGATCTCAGTCTGTCTCTCTGGAATGCCTTTGACTCCAGTGGACAGGGGTTAAAAGATGGTTAGAACTGAACTGCCTTTTTCTGGAAAATAATTACATTTCAGAATATTACATGGCAACAGAGACTGACACTTTTGCCAGGCAGCATTTTAACTTTCAAAGGAAAATTGCAGCCAGTGAAAATCTCTACTACCTGCTACTAATTTGCACAGTATTATGTATTCAGCTACCATTAGATTAGGTGGCTGTTTCCCTTGTGGGGCTTTTGCAGTCCACACTGTTATGAAAACTCATGCAATAGTGGATTGAAGCTTGACTCATTGAATTGAACTGTAAAACACAAACTTCCCTGGAACAGAATATCCATGAATAGACCAATCCGTCTTAGCTTATGAATGGTTGTCATGGCACAGTAAAATTGCTTTGAATAAAAACCAATTAACTTCCAAACACCACTCCAGCCAAAACTAACCATGAAGTTCACATAATAGTAAAGCCAACAAATAGAACCTACTGGGAAGGAGCTTAGGCTATCTCAGCAAGCCATGCCACATATTTTCCTCTCTATAAGCCTTGTGGATCCATGAAAAAGAAACAAAACATGATTAATTCCCCTTTGCAGTCTACCAGTCTTTAGGTACCGGATTGTCCATCTGGGGCTGTTGGTTGCTAGCACAGGATGGAACAGAAGTCCGGACTATCTCAGCTGTAACAAAAGAAAAAGAACAATCCCACTTGAGGAAGGAAAGCTACAGTCTGTGCTATCTCTGCTCATCATCCCTTGGCCCTGCCAGCTTAGTCAAGAAAAGTTCAGTACTAACAGATTATGCAACACAGAGGAATAATTTTGCATTTGAAGTAAATTATGCGATGAATATACCCACAAAGAATTCAAAACTAACCAAGAGCCCAGGAGTATTACTGCTAAAATGCTCCTCCAGAGGGGAGCACATGGCATTCTGCTGTTCTGAAAGGAGTTATACAGAGTACAAAGACCCCCATGGTATTGACCAGGAGGCTTAGTAAGAAACTCACCCTTCCAGCTCTTTGTGCTGTAAGAAATACTTAGTGCAACACATTTACATTTACTGTTCTGCTGCTAACAAGAGTGATCTCTCTCCTGGAAGAAGGCACTGTCAGTTTCCTTGGCCAAAAGACACATAGCAGGAATTTCCTTCAAGTACTGCAGATGGCACAGTGACCCCCATGGACCTACCCATCCTCCCTGTTACAGTGTTACCCAAAACAGGCATCTCTAGGGATGACAGGTCTTTCCAGATCCAGCACAAAGCATGCCTTCAGAGTCCTGATATCAGCATAGGAAACTGGCAAGAGGAGTCTTGGTCTAGAGGGAGTAAGAAGACAACCAGAGAAAAATGAAAAATTACAAGTAATTACTCATAAATCTGTATTTAGTCATTTATGGGATGAGACGATAATGGAAATGTTAACTTTTACTGTACTCTGGTCATGCATTTTGACAAGACTCTTATTTTAGAAGTCCTGTCAGACCATTTCAGAAGTAGACATGGCATGTATAGCAGCTCTGGTTGCTACCATCTCCCATGCACTCTGCGTGTGTAATTCAGTGGTGTTAGAAAGATCCAAAGGCTGCTGACATCTTCGTACCTGCACACACGCAACAACCAGGATTGTTTTCTTTTAAAGAAAGCAAAAAATACTCAGGTGAACATGCTTAGGCCAGGTCATCCCAAACCAACACAGTTTCAAATGGAATCATCTCATTCTCAGATGCAGGGCTACAGATTAGCAAGGGACATATGAAGAGCAGTGATGACAATTCTTCAGAAACAGCCCTACTAAGAAAGAACCATACTTTTTCACTCATTCTTTCTTTGCACTTTATTGTGAGTGCTAAAACCCTCTGTCACTGTGGGCATCAAGAATTGCAAAGCAAACATGTCATGCAATCTTATTCTACGGTTGTTTCCTCCATGAATCTCAAAGCACTGTAGAAAGGAAGGGAAATATTGCTATTCCTATTTAAAGTGGATGGTTCCTATTTCACAGATGTAGTTACCACACCACAGGTTCCCCTTGGACATCAGAAATGCTTCCTCAGTGCAGCTCTAACTATAAAGAGAATCAGCCCGGTGATGCATTTGGACCAAGACACACAAGGGAGATGAATACATGGCTTGAGGCATTTTATTTCAAAGTCTGTATCTCTAGAGGACATGTGAAGATTAGAGAAGATCTTTCTCACAGACGCACAAGTGCAAACACCTGTATGTTCTTTGGGATTTATTGTATATAATGACTTTTTTTCCATTCTGTTTAACTAGCACATCTTACCTACAACTGGAAATTGTTAGAAAACAGCAGGAAAGTGGGGTTGGGAGGGAAGCAGGGGAAAAAGAGAATGTTTACATGCTGCTTGAAATATTTTCCAGATTTGAGATTTCAAGGTGGGGGGAGAAAGAGAAGGGGCCTGTTTTTCTAAAAAACATGTGAATTCAGAAGTCAAAATCATTAAGTTTCTAAATGCCAAAATCCAGTGGCATTAAGTCAAAACAGATGTTTTATTTCAGTTTTGCATTTTTTAAATGGACATAAGCTTGAATATTGTCATACCATAACAAGAATTTTTGTTTAAAAAGTGTAGAACTTAATATAAGAACTTAATTTTCCTTGTTCTGGAGTTTTTTTGAAGGAGATGTCCCCAGGGAGATCCTAGTAGGGAAAAAGAAGGGGCTTTCTGATCTCCTCTTCTTCCAAGCCTGACTTTAATCTGCAATGAAAACAGCTCATCTGATAATCTTTATTATGCTGTGCTCAGAAAAAGATGACCCAAGAAGGTGTTAGAATATTCCCCGCTGGAAAGTATATGATGATAAAATGTATTATGGGCACTGCAGACAGTACCTTTTATCACTTATAATTTATGGAGAAACTATAGGGTATAGTAGGCAATTACATTTTTCATTTTGCAATATAGAAATGTGTATTTCTTACAGATTTATAGGTCTGGGTTGACTTTATTTTTATTATTTTTCCTAATACAATTTTAATAATGTTTAATAAATTTTTTATGATCAATACTTGACATTTTGCATCTTAGTTGAAATTTTTTGCAAGATGGTATTATTCACTTGAAAGAATATTAGAGCAGACCATGCAAACATACATATGCAAAGGTACATGCCTCTGTATTTTCATTTTTAATCAATTTTAATACAGCATGCTGTAATACAAAGGATAGAAAAGAATTCTAAAGGCAGATTTTCTTAACTGTTTGCTATATTGAAGAAGCTGCTTTGTGAATGATATAATTGCCATATTTGCATGGAAATATGAAATCTTTTTTAAATTTTGAAACTAAGCACCTGGCTTCTGCAATCCAATTCCTTTGAAAGGATTCCTGCACCAGCACAGTGATATTTATGCAAATATGCCCTCTGAGATGAGCCTGAAAGACTGGAGAGCAGTTAAAGGGATTTTTTTGTACAATGGATAACAATAATCTGAGAGGAAGAAAAATGCAGTTTCAAACCACGGAGTTAATGGTGTGGATCCTGTGCAGAGAGAGGGAGCAGGGAGGGAGAGAAGGAAATATGTGTCTCAAGATTCAAGCTAAGAAATACTAGAATTGCTTTGTGAAAGGCAGAAATAGCTCTTGTGTCTAATTTTGTCTTTCGCAAAGTAAGTCTAAATAGCACAGAGGAGCCCGGGGTCAGATTTTTTAAAACACAAAGGATGTAGATAAGACAGTTTGGGTGCAGAGAGGAGCATCCAGCTGTCATCCAGCTCCCTTTGTGAATCATGAGGTGAGCAACCCATTTTAACTTTAAAAATCAACCCTCACCTCCATGTGCAGAATAATAAGAGTGAGTAGCATTTCCTCATTAACATGTTTTTCCATAACCCTTCAAGCAGTGATCATGTCCAAGAGCCATTTGGCAGAGAGCAGTGCAGGAGGGGCACCACAGTACAGCAGGATGTCACTACTTTTACTATTAAATCTGCACCCTCAGCTGTTCCTTTATAATAATACAGTGCAAGAAAATACCTCCATTATGTCGAGTGCCTGCATAGCTGGGCTGAGCCTGTGATTTCATGGCAAGAAGAAAGCCTGCAGTTTTCTGAAAGAGTAATTTTTGCTCCCTGTGTCTGGACCTCAGCCCCATGCTGTCTGCAGGGCTGGGCAACCTCATTTTCACCCACGAATTACCAAGAATCCGACCCCTCTTCTGGTGGGGTTCATTTACCCATGACAGCATTTGCTGGGGGTGACAAGCTGGCTCTGGGAGTGGCTGAGCTGTAAACCCCATCTCCTCCAAGGAGGTAAGGCTAGCTCTTTGGTTCCAGATGAGCAGGGATGTGTCACCCACGGTGGGAAATGTCACAGGGGAGACACAGGATGTGTGGGAGCTCCCTGTGCTCCAGGTCAGCTCCATCCCGAGCTGTCAGTGTGGAGACCCACCACAGAACAAGACTATGTTTGCAATTAAATGTTTTAGCATCACTGTCCCTGTGGTGACTCTTGATTCAGCTTGCTGCCTGTGGGGCAAATAAATCCCATTTTACATTGGGAGGATGCGTTAATGTGGGCAAGGTGGCTTTTGGTCTGACACAAAGCAAAGCACTTCTGTGCTTGGACGAAGGTCAAAGCACAACAGCAGCTCCGACCCAAAAAGCTTTCTCCTCCTGTTTCTATTGGGATATTTTCTGTTCTCATGCAATTTTCAGAGTAATCAAAACCAAATGATTCCAAGCAGCAGCTAAATGAAGTTAAGGAAGAGGTTAACATAAACTGCGTGGAAAGATACACACTTGAAAGAGTTTTCAGTGTAAGCAGACAAGAAGTGTGAGACAGTGAGACAAAGGAGAGCACATACCTCGTTCAGCAGGGAGCTGGTGGGAGTGGTACAGCTTTCTGAAGCAAAACTGGAATGTCACTCATTTCCCTAGCTATAAACCCATGTGTCACAGTCCCCTATGCCACTCTTCAGTGGCTCAGGAGTGAGTCTCCAGTTCACAATTCAGTTTCCAGTTTTTCAACTGTTTTTACGGTTTGGGTCAAACTTCCCCCTCCTTAAGTGTCTGTTAAGATAGGTATTTCTGATTCATTAAACGCAATACGTTCATATGTGCACTGTGTGCTTCAGGGCTGAAGCCTTGTTTCAGTGTTTACTAATATTTACAGAACACTATTTACATGTCTCTTGACAATCACAAAATTGTTGTTACTCAGAAGGTTCCTCTTTCCCTCAGAGTCATCATTTTGAGTTCTTTTGTTTCTTTCTCCCTGGCTTGTTTGCATTCCTTTTACTTTCCAAACCCATCCTATTTCCTCTCAGGTGATTTACAAAGAAAGTCAGTGACCTTCCACTGTTCAACTCTTGTATAAACTGTCTTGACAGAATTGTGGGCTTTAAGGAAGGGGGTGGGCGGAGGAGTCTGGCTCCTTGGATGAGGGTGCAGCTTCCCCAGAGCTTCGTTTTGGGCTGTACATTGTTTGCAGAGCTAAATGACATCCTTACACACCATTAACTGCCCAAAAATTAGGCTGGCTGTATCACTAAATTCTTGTCAATCTCTTTGTTTTGACATTAGCCCCTATTTTACTGGAACTGGGTGATTGAAATATTTCTTGTATCATTTCATCATTACTCAGAGCCGAACAAGTGCGGCCAATGACTAATGGCACATTCGTTGTGGGTCATGGATACCTGGTGATCTGCATGGCTGCACTTATTTCCCAACACTCACTACATTCAGAAAACATTGTGCAGAATGGGGCCTTTGTAATACAGATTTTAAAAAATCCTTCTCTGAGGTTTTTAAGCATGTTTGCTTGCAGTGTGTTTTCAATAATCATATCTATTATTCCTGTGCTAGTCCGGAGCTGTGTCTTGGCATCTGCACGCTGACATTGTATAAATATATATATACATATATATATATATATGATTTTAAAGCTGGTCAGGACTGGACTAACTGTTGCTTCCTGTCATTATCTTAGCAAGCAAATTTATTGCCACAAATAGTCATTAATTAAAACAAGTCAGAAGTGGCTCTAATAGAAGTCTATTTTAAATTGGTGTAATGCAAAATCTCAGTAGAAGCCCAGTTCCCTGAGGTACAGACATCTGATCAAGGAATGTGCTGGAACACTTGCATTCAGTAAACACAAACTCAGCTTCACATGTTTGTATGACATTGAATAATTGCAGAGAATTTATATTTTGTAGCGCCACTCCCCGTCCTAAAATTCCTTGTGCTCCTGCTACAACACTCTCCCTAGTGGGTTTTCCATCAGCCAACAGAAGAAAACCTCTCCCCCAAAACATCCCACAAGAAGAGATGCTGCTGTCTCTGTTGCTGGGGTTGTCCAGAGAGGAACTGATAAATTGTAGCCCCAACAAAGCAGCTTCTCCGCATCCCTGCAGGGTGAGCAGACTCTGCCACAGTCTGCTCCACATCTGGTTGTCTGCTCCAGCTTTTGGCATTGAATCTGCATGGATATTTGCAGTCTGTTGAGGGTGTGATGAACATGTCAATATGATGGTCAAGCATGTCAGTTTTCATTTCATGTAGCATTGCCAAAGTATGTTTTTATTTAAAGTAAGGCTATTTTGAAACTCCCTTTCATTCTTCCGTGATGTCTCACAGATTACTGAAACTCATTTTGGTAAGGCTGAAGTGGCCTTGAGAGCTTAATCTCTATTTTTCACGGGCTACTCAGGGAATTTGCCACTCTTCCCCATGCTGAACTCTACAACAGGCAGATAGAATGGCTTTCAATGTTAAGCTTTGCACATGCAAAATAAATTCCAGCAATGTTCACATTTTGCAATGTTTATATGTAACTGCAGAACAGGCTTTCTCCCTGTTGGAAGGGGCTGGATCTGAACAGCATAAGAGCTGTCCCACAACATGGGAGTATGCCTCAAGTGAAGACAGTAAACTACAAGGAAGGAAAAATGAACAAATGAGGACACCCAGGAAAGTTAATCCTTATTTTTCTTTAAAGTGGATTGGTTAAACTAAATTAAAATCTCACAAAGACGCTTTTTCTCTTCCAAAGGGATTAAGTAGTGGCAGCCACAGAGGTGTGTTTAAAAGTATTCACAGAACAGTTTAATTCAATTTAATTAACTAATTTCAGAATTCACTCTTTAATTAAATTCAAGCTCACTTTAAAAATATGATTTGTTGACAAGCTCTAAATGAATGGCCCTCCTAACAAGGTTTTTTTTTTGCTGACTTGAAAAGGGGAGAAATAATTGTAGAACGCTGGTGTTGCTTAAGGGGAAGGACCATTATAAGGAGCTGGTACAAGAGAGTGCCTGGCTTTGTTTGAAACTGCAAGCCTTTCTGTGACTTTTCCTTTAATTTTTCAATTCCTGCCCCAGGTTTCTAAGGAAGAGTTCAAGATGAAATTAAATGATAAGAATGTCTCATGGTTTGGTAAGGAATCATTCTGTTTCAGTAGATCTGTAATGACTTGAAACTTATCAAAAACAAGACCAAGCACATTCTCTTACAGAAATGTGTTTCAAATGGAGCCTGCTCTTCCAGGGTTCCATTCCAGGTACCAAAAACGGGCAGAAAGTATTACATTCACTTTTACACAAAGAAACGCCTGTACTTTTGGTTCAGTGAGCTGAAAATTCAGTGAGATCCGAGGTCTGTTGGACAACTGGATGACTACAGCTTCTAGGAAAAAGAAAAATAAACTGATAAGACAGAGTGACTAATGAATAGTTCGTCTATGGTACAGTTGCTTATGGTTTGAACCCCCAACCTATGGTATTTGCAGGATGCATGAATACACTGGTGCATAGCAACCTTCAAACTTGCTAAAAGGCAGATGTTGAATGGAAATCTTCACTTTCTTGAATTGCTGTTTATTATCTGAGAAACTTTGGGCAGCTAAAATATGATTCCCCAAGGGGTTAACAGACATTTCTTGATCCAATGCAGCACTTTAGCACCAAGCTTAAGAGCTCTACTGCACCTTTAAAGCAGAGTGCTCTCCAGCACCTTGGCTATGACATCCCATGTGAAATCTGCTGGGTAAGGAACAGGAAAGTAAAGTCATTCCAGTCCTCTAAGAGTTAAAAGCACAGCTGCAGCATTCCAGTAACAACATCCCAGAAACATCAGCTCCCATAAGAACACATTGACCACAAAAGTCTGTCAAGCTTAAACACAGCAAATTGATTACTGCTACTTTTTTAAAAAGCCCTGTCTAGTGACAACACATTTATGAAGCAGATTTGTAGCTGCAGTTATGGCAAGTATCAAGCGGATTTCCTCTCTGCAAGGAGAGAAGGTTAGCAGCAGACACTATCCTCCAAAGGTCTTGTTCAGCCTTTTCTTTCAAGTCCTCAGCAAGAGGGAAGGTGGGCATCAGCAGCCATCACCTTCCACAGTGATCCCAGCTTTGGTTCACAATCACCCCCACACAATTCAGCCACTTCTCCAGCTAGCAGCACTGTAACTGTGTCACATTCAACACCCAAGCATGAACGACACTGAATGAGGTGGAATGGCCCCTCAGCCAAAGTTTACATGACACCTGATCCATGCTAATAACGAAACATAAATGGGTAGATCAGAGCCCAGTTTACTTTTAAGCATCAGACCACCAAACCCCACCATCTCAGACAATGCTGTAGCACTTGCAGCCTAATGAGAAATTCCTTTTAATCCTCCAGGACTGTTACTTGGGTTGGTTGTCCTTGGCAGGAGGTGACTTGTGTGCCAGTGCAGAGACGTGCAGGAGAGAACTTGACCTGCCTCTGTAGGTATCTGTGAGATGGGAAACTGCCTCTTTCTGGGTGGTATTGATTTCAGCATCTTGCCTTACTGATTCTTCCATGGCACCTTGATAAAAGTCAGATTTATCCAGATTCTGTCTGGCATTAAGTACTTCAAAAACACATACATATGCCAAGACCAGCCTGAGAAAAACTGTGTGTGATCTGAAGAATACATGTATTTTTCCTACTTTTTTGATAGCTTATCTCAATGCTTATCTCTTATTTTTAATGATTACAGCATCAAAAGGCCATGATGTTAACAGAGCACAGAATGTGGCATTTAGAGAATAGCAATTATGCAGCAGTTGAGACAAGGTCTGTAAGCAGAAGAAATATATTTTATTAGTCTTGCTGCTGCTACAGGAAGAAAACAAATAAATTCTGGCCTTCTGTGCACTGAACATCTTCTAAACATCTTTTGTTTACCTTTCCTTCTCTACAAACCATGCCCTTCTTACATCTTATGTAATAGAGGTAAACAAACAACGGGTGAAAATGAGAGGAAGAAATTTGTTCCATCAAAAATAAAACATAAATACATACATAATATATACACCATTTTTCAATATTAAGGTGTTAAGTAAAAACATAGATTCAAGCATGGTCTGTTTACTCCACCTTAGGTCTTAACATCTGAAATATGGCCTAGTCCATATTTCTTACTTATTACTTTGATTTTTGTGAAAACCAAGTAGCCCAGAAGCTTCTTGCCAGCTCTTCTATTTGTGCCAGACATGGAGAAAGCACGTCCTTTTCTGCTAGTTTTTCCCCAACACATCTTATGCTACTGTTTAAATTTTGGTAAAGATCTATTTTCCAAAGCATTATAACTGTAGAAAATCAGAATTGCAATCACAAATGTGAAATATTTAGATTCATGATTTGGAGCAATCTGTAAGCCTAAATGATTTCTCAAGTTCTATTTCCGAAACACATGCAAGCAGAGATGTAAGAGGAAAGAAACTATTTCAAGGTACCAAAACTCCCTGGTGATGGACTCTCACATTATTTCTTTCAACTTTGGCCAAAACCTTTGCTTCTGCTAATACTAAGGAAACTTGAAAGATGCAGCAAAATAATAGAAGGAAATTCTTGCCTGGCAATTGTTTGTTTAAAACCCAGTTCAGCCATAACCTGTGGTAGTTGAAGAAGGCATATCCTTACTCTTGAAAAGGCAGCTGAAGGCACTAAATACAAATACGATGATCACTGAACTGTAATTTACAGCTTGATCTGAAGCTTTCCACAAGCAAAACCACAGTGGGTGAATCGGATTTTCCACCGGGGTACCAGCAGCGCCACCGCTGTTCAGGCAGGGAAATGTCTAAACCTGGCAGGGGGCCAGGGCCTCGCCCCTCGCTGGCACCGGGGGCACTGACATGGAAAAGGTGCCCACCCGCATGGCTGGTGACCCAGATCCTGGTTCCTCTGCTCAGAGGTGGTCAGGCTTTCAGCCACCACTGAATGAAAGACGGGACCATCAGCGATGCCTCCAGACTTTCTGAAGATAAGACTGAGGGCTGACTCAGGGGGAAATATGCCACCTACATATTCTTGCAGCACCTGGGATTTTCCCTGAAAACTCCCATTCAAAAATTCACACGGAGCTTCACCAATTTACTGGTAAGGAATCAAGCAAGACAAGCATCATCACACAGAATGAGAAATGGGATTTGCTTACTGGACTTTCTGTCTTTGATTTAGACTTCAGTTTTTACTCAGCTAAGCTACTGTAGATGTCAAAGAAAATTTTGCCTGTGAATCATCTGGTGCTGCTCTGGAGTACTTTGCAAAGCAAACTTCGATTTTTCACTGAAATACTCTTAGTCTGAGGTTTATGGGGTCATCCTGCTAATGGCCATTGCCACAAATAGAGCCTCTGTGATAGGTATCCACTGGCCTCAGTAGACTTCCTCCCCAGATTTGTAGTTGTCGAGAGTCAGATTCCTTCCATGCATACTACAGAAGCTTTACATCACTAAATAGCCATTAGTGATGAATAGTGAAAGTGTTCTAAAAACTTTTTTATTAATGACGCTGTTCTTTTACATCTTTGTCTGCAGAGGCAAATTACTATGTCTCTTTTTTGTGCCTGATTCTGCTCTTGTTTACATTACTGTTAATTTTTAACAGCTTTATTTACGTTGTTCATCTGTATTAGTATTTTATTGCTCACAGCAGAAATTGGAAGCCTTTTTTTGACAGCTAGTGAGCCAAACTGTACTTTGTTACATGACTATGCACCAAAAATGAACCGTTGCATTAATTCATTGCAATTAGCAGATTCTCTTTCACAATTATCTTTCACAATTTTCCTTAGTGATTCAAAAGTCTTATTTCCCTTTGCACAAGGTAACAAATCTCATTTTGATCAACTTGAAAGAGCCTTTCCTTGAGAAGATCAAGTGTCAGAGCCCTTGTACACATTTGCAAGCTAATAAAACTGTACTGTGGCACTATGCTTGATGTTTCTGAAGCTGAGTGAAAGAGTTTGAGAGAAAGAGTATGGCCTCAAATATTTTCTGGATGCTTTGGAGGCTGTTTCATTACAAATTAAAATTTTATTTTGTGGAGAATTGAAACAAATAGATATCTGGGTAAAAGGTTTTGCATGTGTTGCCTGGCTTGGCTTTCTGACAAGATACCAACTATTTTTTCCACAAACAGACAGAAACACTTAGAGTAGAACTCTGTGCAAGGCCCTGCTGTGAGGAAGGTGAGTGCTCCAGATTTAGATTTAATCACATTCTGGTGCGTGCTCACTCATGTAGCAATTTGTCTTTCTGCATTAGGAATAAAATATACAGGCTGTCAGTTTAAAACATGCATTTTCCCTTCTGCTTCTGTTACTCTTTCACTGGCAGGCTGAGAAGTCCATATTCTGAAATGAATTCTAAGTGTTAGGGTATGTTTTCTTTTGGCAGATCAGATTTCAAGGCTTTCCTCCTAAACATGTGAGATCTGAGGTTAGCTAAGCCTCGTTCTCTTAAAAATGGGGCTACAAAGGGGGCGTAAGAAAAACAAGAGTAGTCTTCCAGAAGAAAGGAGTCAAGTACCCAGAAAGGGCATGGTATCTATTGAAAAGAGTTTTCATGCTATGACATATTCAGAGCCTATTTTTAGTTGCAAAAATGATTGGCCATGAGATTGGTTTTGTTGTCAGAAGCAAAATGTCTTTCACCTTCGTTTTACTTTCAGGTGTTTCTGACTGTCTTCTGCCAGACCGAAGAGAAGCCAAGTGGTCAGAAAGATCACTTGCTGCTGATGTAGGGTTTGGCAGTACCAAGATCCTTGGTATTCGCAGCAAGTTTCATGGCTACCTCTCTTCTGGAAGGGATGGGAGGGCTGAAGAACAGGACAGCATGGGAGAACTGGTATAGTTTATCTTTCCCCAGCTTCTGAGGGCATGTGCTCCATGCTCAGCCTAATCACTGACCCTTCACTGGACATGAAAAGGCTGAAGGTTTGTGAAGCTGAATTTGGAGAAACATCACAAACACAGAGGAGATGAGGTGGAGGACAAGACCACCCACCCTCTGAGTAATTCATTGACTCACTCTCCCGATAACACCCAGCATCTCCATTACCCAGTGCAATCTCTCACCCTGTAATTCTCTTCTTTTGTGCTGTATCCCATCAGTGCTACATGCTCCTGCTCCAGCAATTTGGAGTTGCCTTTCCCCACAGCCTATTGAATGGCTCCAGCCTGTTGAACAACTTAAAAAACTAACACCACTTCTAGCTGCACAGAAAGCTGCTAAATTAATTCTTCAAACATCCCCTAGAGCATGGGGCTACTTCCCATTTTTGTCAGCATTCAACCTTCTAGTCATAATCTCAGCTGCTCAGTCTCCAGCCTCCTTCCTCAAGCCTGCTTTTCATTTCCTGCCACTCAAATCCAGTCTCTCCAGCCCCCTTTCTGAGAAGGAAAAAGTGAAAATAAAACTATCAAAATATCCTTTCACAAATTTACAAAGAATAAACTTATCTACCAAGTGTCAGGCACTAAAACCACTCACATCTAAGACATGCTTTTACTTGCACACTGAGCAGCAATGTATAATGTCTCAGAAAAATTCAGAAAGAAGGGAACTTTTTGCAACATCTGCATTTCCAGCTGTATAGTCATTCTTTCTTTTTTCCCCTGCATGGAAATTTGTATACAAAAATAATTTTAATATATTTTTATTAAAGTAATTTATAAAGATATATAAATTTATCTATATAAAATAACGTGAATCTTCTTTGATCTACAACCACATCTATACTTAAGCAGACAAAAAAAAATTCCTAATACCAACAGGCAAATGAAAAAAAGGATTGCCTATTAAACAGCACCAGTGTTGATGAAAATAGATTCCAGTGACCTGATGTTCACATTGTCTGAACCACTTGACCAAAAACATTTTCTTGGGGCTGAAATACAACCTGGCAAGTGAAGCAAAAAAAGCAAATGGCAATTGAAAAGGTAGCGAGGCATTAGTCAGTGTTGAGTTTCCCTCACAAACCCATGAGCCCATGCAAACTACTACTAAAAGCAAGAGAGAAGTCTCCTGTGGCAACAAGGTGCTCTTAGTAACAGACACCCAAATAATGCCACCAGATTCATTGCAAGAGTGTCTCTCAACAGCAGACGGTCATCAGTGTGGCTATGAGGAATGCAAGGTTTCTAGGGGAAGACAAATAATTTTATTAGACTAGTTGGTGTATTTGAAAGAAGTGAAGACGCTGTGAGGAGCACAAACTCTTTTTCAAGGCACAGTCTGAAACTACTTTCAGCCTATTCTTGCCCCAGCCACTCCTCACTCCTCAGGACAGGCTCCCAGCTGGGCTATTGCAACACAAGTGTCCCCAGCTGTGGGCTGCTGGGACTGTGGCCTTGCGGTGGCAGTGAGCAACCTGGAGGCTGCAGCAGGAGGGGAGAACCCATGGAGACAGGAGATGGCCAAGGCTGGCATGACAAGGGGGTTCCCTGGCTCAGGAGTCCATGGGAAAGCCACGTCCTGAGGCTCTCCCCTGCTGCTACCTTCAGGACTTTCCCTAGGGCTCCTGGGGGACAGCTGTGCACAGTGGTCCAGCATTGTGGGGAGTTTCCTGCGTGCCTCCCACTCGCACCCTTCAAAGCAGAGGCAGAGAGAGCACCACCCTGCCCCTAGCTCCCGGGGAAACCCACCTCTGACACTCTCCTCGCCCTAAGGGGCTGTCCCCTCCTCAGCACGCCGTAACTCTCACCAGGTCCAACTCCTTCAGGGCTCTGCAGGCAGCACTTCAAGTCCCCGTCACACATCTGAAGTGAGGAATTTTTCTGTACAGCTGCAGGGGAATCCCGCATCGCAGGAAAGCCAGGTGGGCTGTGCTGGCTCGAGCCGTGCCAGAGCCGTGGTGAGGAAAAGTGCTTCCTTAAGGATAAACCCCACACCACTTACAGCAGTGGAAGAGCTCCTGTCACACGCCTTGTTTTTCAGGAGAGGAGAGGAGAGGAGTGGAGGACGTGTTCGAGGACGGCTGCGGGTGACAGACAGCCCAGGGCAGGTGCCACAGTGCCAGAAGGACCCAGCCTCACTCCCAGCCTGGCTCCCAGGGAGGGATGCAGCTCTCAGGGAACAAAGCTGCTGCTTTCCCAGCTTGCTGGGGAAGAGGCCATTCTGGCGAACTTTCACACCACTGTCTGTGGGAGATTTTCTTACTGGGGAGCTTCCAGCAGCTCATGCACTGCTCTGCCTATGCTTTTGACAGTCCTCACCTTCTCTTAAATACGTCGGCTGAAACGCCAGGCTTGTGTTGCAACTATCTCCCAAAGCCTTTCAGGTGCTCTTTTCCTGTGTGCTGAATCTGCCCAAGTGAAGCCTGTCCCAGCTTGCACACATCCTTCTCACTGTGCTTCCCAGTCCTGAGGTCTGACCTTACAAATAAGTTAGATAACGCATAATGTTGTCAGAAACTTGTGCAGTTTGTCATTTTCCCAAGATCTCAGCTCTTGGCACACAGCAAGGTTTTGGCTTTCTGTTTAAGTATAGTTCTAGCCCTTATGGAAGTAGGATGATTGAAAAAGAAGTGCTGTCAGTCTGGAAAATAAAGGGCAACCGAAACCAGAATCCATAGTTATTATTATAAAAAATACACAGTGTCAGATGATCTCAAGATTTCGGAAGGCTTGGGGTTGGCAATTAAAAAAAAAAAAACAACAACAACCTGCCTCTCATTCCTTGAGTCTGGAGAGAGATGTATCTGCACTGCCAAAGCACGGCAATAGAGATTTCATTCTCATCCTGTTATCATCCATCATCACTCTGCCAGGCACAGACACACACAATTTCAAGCAGTCTGGGCCACATCCTTATTTAGAAAATATTCTCAGCTTCCTTGTACTTTTGCTCGGTGCCTGCTCATGCCATGCAGCACATTAACATAACAGCTGACAGAATTAATCAGCAGTAATAAAAGCACTTGCATGACTTGACCCGTATAATCTATTTGAGGACATCTCTCTCTTGCCTGTTCTTTCACTCACCCTCTGTGTTTATGTCTAGTTCCCTTACTCTTACCCATCATCTGCAGATCAATTTAAACATGCTGCAGCACTTGGGTGATTACTGAGCTGCACAGCAGAAGTTACTTTTGGCGGTGGCTACACAAAGCAGGTCAAAGACAGCTGTAAATCTGGTTTTAAGCAGCCTTTTTTTGTTTTTCTTTCTCTTAATGAAGACCTGTATTGGAAAAATGTCACCAAAAAATGTCCTCCCCTCCCCCCCAAAATCCAATGAAGTTTAAAAAAAAAAGAGGCAAAGCAAAAAAAAAAGCCCCACCCAAACTTCAAAACAAAACAAACAATTAAAAAAACCAAAGAGGGGAAGGAAAAACTACTTGGAAATGAGCACAAGATTTATTATGCATGATGGGAGATATCACTCATGTCCTGGTGTGTTATTGTTCTTAATGAAGTATATTTATTACAATAAAAGGACAGAAAAGGGAAATGTTCAGACTAGGGCAATGAAATTTTTTACAGATCTGTGGGCCTTCCTTATGAAAAGAAATGCAAATGCCCGATTTTATTTCATGTGCAATGAAGTAAATTATGAGGACATGAATAATTCCGTGAAGGACCATTCGGGAAGAAGTAAGGCAACAATTACCATTTCAGCTATAATGCAGGTAGAAAGATAGCTTTCTGCCTGGACTGGTGGTAGAGACGAGGCAAGTCAAGCCACAGGAAATTCCTTCTCTTGAAGCTACATATATTCATGTTTTACGCTGGCAGTACTGGTTATGTTACTTCCTGAGGGCTTTCCCCAGGAGACTTGTATCGGTGGGATCCTCTGAGGGGAGGTACTGCATGGCATCTCAGCTGACAAGCTGTGAGAGCAGACCTCCAGCACTGGGCTGGCTCTTCCTGCTCCCCTGGGTGCAAGTGACATCCAGGATGTGCTGGGAGAATCTGATATTGTGACTGACATGGAAGAGGATTCCTTTCTGCCCCTACCTTCTCATGCACATGGTGTGACTATCTAACCTGTCTCATGAAAATTAAAGTACAGGCAGATGCAATTCCCTGTGCTACTTTTAAATTTGGAAGCATGCAAACACAAATAAAAGCAAGGCATGGGCCAGGAAACCTGGGCTGCTGCCAGGGTAACACTGCATATTTGAGGGGGTTCCTCGATTAGGCAATTACATAACTGCTCCCCTGAAATAGCCTAATGATTATAAGATACTTTCTTCACCTGAATCAGAAATGTATTTCCCTTCCTTCTCTCCATGTTGTTGTGTTGATAGATGCCACTTGCATAATTTGTGCCTATAAAAGTATTGCAGGTGAAGATGAATAACCTTACCTTATTGAATACACTTCCTATTTGTTTTGCCTGTATACTATCCATTGCCAGATGCCAGTTTTTCCAACTGTGTTTTATTGATAAATTTGCTCAGTACATCTCCTACTCTGTACTTGGTGCCATGCCTGTGGAGCTGCCCAGATAGAGTTGGGGCAGTGCAGAGCTTCTGTTTGCTGGCTCTAAGACATGATCAAGCTTCAAAAGAAGATGAGCATTATTAGGTCAGGTTCTAGAAAAAAGCTCAGTCCTTCAAAAAGTGTACATCTTAACACTGGTAAATCTTCACTGCTAGAGTGTTGCAAAGAGCAAATCTGAAAAGAGAATTTCTTGTGTTTTTTCTTTTTTGAATGCAAATAGTGGGAAAGGATTTTTGGTACAGATAAACAAATATGGAATGGATAGGAAATGGTTGGGTTTACTTTTGATTTTTCCTGTGTACCATCTCCTGGCAGTCCTTAATGACAACTCTCCTCTGAGACTAAAGCTATTGATGCTAATTAGATTTGTTAGAAATACCAGTTTTTTGGATAGGCACTCTGGTGTCTCATTTAATGGTTGAAGCAAACGATTCACCAATTGAAGAGTTTCTGCATGTATTTTAATTTGCTTTAAATTTCCCTAATGGCTTCTACAGGCAGCCACACAGTGGCCAGTAACAGGGCTTTTGGCTTGTCATATTTTCTTTCCTGCAGCCAGTTCTGTTGGTTCTGCTGAGTCTGCTGAGCCTGGATCCACTGGAAAGCTCCAGCTGTCTGAGACTAACAGAGAAACTGAAGGGGTCTTGAACAAACATATTCAGAGAGCATCACTTGTTTCAGTTCAATGTGAAAAGAGCTGGGAGGCTCAATCATTTACACCTAGTACATGGAAGAGGATAAGCCAACTTTTCTTAGGGTGGAAGGCAGAAAACAGCCAGCAAGCCATGATCATGAAAGGGAAAAGAACTGAGTAAAATTCTGCATAGCTGGAAGCCTCCTGTTGCATCAGTAGCATAGAGTATGTAGAAAGAAGCCTTGGCATTTTAAAAACAACAAGTGCAAGAAAATTATAAATTATGCATAAGAAATTCATCTTACAACACATTGTAAAAACTTGTAAAGAGGAGTAAAAAAAATTAGGGCCAGAAGAGATAAGAACAGTGAGAAGAGATCTTTAATATACCAAGAGTAAAAGAACTAAGTCAGTGCATATGTTGGAACAAATGGAGAGCTTTAAGAAAATGGCCAAGTTTTTGACAGCAATGACCAAGGGAGAATGTTTGATATTAGTGAAAAAGTTTGGACAATTTCTGTTCAAGAATTTTACAAGAACTGGCTGAGAACTTTTCTGAACTCCCTCCTTGAGTCAGTTTTAGTTCTGGGTTTTTGTTTTTCTTCAGCAGCTGTTGGAATGTAGGGGAAAACCTGGGAGAAAAGATAAAAATCTGTTAGGATTGTGCCAATATTTAAAACAGGTAGGTAAGGTGAAAGTTATTTACATGGGCGATTGTCTCTGAATCTTAAAGAACATATCCGTATATCTCTCACCAGTCTTAAGAAAGTGTATCTGTATTGCACAGTGCAGCTCTTGGCTGAGATAATATCTTAGTTTCAGGAACAATATAGCTGTATCAGTGCAGCCTCTGCCCTATTTTAATTAGCCTGGGCATACCACTGTGCTGATGCAGCTGAACTGTTCCTAGTTCTGGAGCTGGTTCAGTTGGAGTTATGTCAGGTATTGTAGCATATTTTGGTATTGCACCATAAAGACAGAAAGGATAGAATCCATATGTCTAGCCATGCAGTATAGTGCTCACGGAAGGGGTCATACTTGCACCAGTGAAGAAAACTTCCAGTTAGAGCAACAGGCAACAACACAATATAAGTCTCACTATCCCTCCAGCAGGGTAATTTGTAATTGTCTTCAGCAATCATGCACTTGCAATGTTACAAACAATGATATATGAGCATTCATGTGAAATATGGTTCAGATGTTGCCACTATATCATGTACTACTTTGCACAAGATTTCTTAGAGCAGATGAAGTCAACAAGACAGTGTCAGCCTCAATGATTTATGCACACAGAACAAAAAGGGGAAAAAAAAGTTGAGAGAAAACTCTTGATTAGAAAGAGAAGAAAAATAAGGAAGACAAAAAATCACCACATAATCTGGAGCATGGTCTGTTGAAGAATAGAGGATGGGATCTCTCATCTGTGTATCATTTTGTTTTTCTTTTCTGTAGCTGAGTCGCTGCTGAGTCTCTTGGAGTCTTATGGTGTTTCTTCCACAGTAATTGCCATGGAAGCTATTATCCTAATTGCAGAGATAACTCATGCAACCCACAGGCTAGTACTTGGACTTGGCTTTCCCCACTGCCAACTTTTCTTTTTCCCCCAACAGATTATCTTCCTTGTTTGGTGCCACACTCCTCATCTTTCTCTTTTCCTCCCTGCTGTGAAAGTATGTTTCTTTTTTGCTCTCTCTAAAGCTCCTCTTGCCTGAGGAGAAGGTCTGGGGTCCTGCAGAACCATCCACAGGCTGCTCATAAAGGAGGAAACAGCATCTGCAGGTTCTGCTGGCTGCCTGGGAATAGTACCCTCCCACGTTATCCCAGCAAAGCCCTGCTAGCTGAGAAGCATCGCTGGTTATTCCTGTAGGAGTGGATACATGGCTATGTACTCCTCAAAGGCAGCACTTCCTGCCCCAGTGTACCCTTGTGATGCCCGGTAGATCAGCTCACTGTGTCATGGCTCAGGCTCTGGCATCACTGGTGCAGCTATGTCTGTGTTGTGCTCAGGTGTCTGCTGGCAGAGGGCAACCCCCAGGCTCCGCATGTGCATGGTCCCTTCATTTCAAAGAACATCAGTGCCCTGACTTGAATTTATTAAATTGCTTTTGTCACTAAAATGGCAAGCAGATAAAATTCATGGGAGCACACACTAGAGGTAAGCCCACCTGGGCACGACAACCGATGCTCCCCACAAAACAGAACAGACCTTACAGACTCCTATCATTTCCTCAACATTCAAGAGCTTTGCACCCCTAGTTACAAAACATACCTTCAACATCCCTGACGCTGCATGTAAAATCTTAAGAACAAAGCAGTGGGAAGAAAGAATGAGAAAAAAAAAATATTCTCTGTGTCTATGGCTCCTGCAATGAAAGGGGAAGAGGGAGGTAAAGGAGTAAAGGAAGCCCAAGACTATTTCATGATGGCAGTAAGGCTTTCTTTCCCAAGCTAACACCCAATCTGCTTTTCCATGAGATTAAGGAAGAAAGAAATACAATCTGCGTGATTAGTTCCAGAATTTGCAGAGAGATGCTTAGCTCTGCTCTCATAGAAATGCATTTGTGTGCTCGTGTATGCTTTTTAAAGTCTTTGGCAGCCTCCCATCACTACAATATATCCACTGCACACATACGTATCGTATTAGTAACTTATATTGTCCTGTACCTTCCCTCATCATGTCAGCAGTATCAGCTTCTGGAATTAATTTGATGTCCTCTTTTTCCATTCTTATTGTAATAAACAATCATTCTCAGCTATTTTTCTAGTATTTTGGGTGTAATATTTTTAATTCTTACCATTTGAAAATTTGGTGCTTTTTTGGTTTGGGTTTGTTTTGGTTTGGGTTGGTTTTTTTTAATTCTGGTTTCTAGAGTTCTGTAGGTTTCTTTTGAAAATTAATTTCCCCTCAAGAATGCAGAGAAAAGTGGAAGCAAAATTGAAAACTTCTAACAATCCAAAGCAAATGGAAAGAATTGCACAGCTGGTATTTTTCTATCTTGTGATTTTTAGACCTGCCTAGTGATTTTTGGACTTTTGAATGCATGGGGCTGGTGCCTGAGCTTCAGTCCTGTTGTGCTGAGGGGACATGCTCTGCACATGCTGAAATTCTGGCACTTCCTAGGGAACAAATCTTTTCTCCAGACATAACTCTGCCATGCAGTTCAGGATGCTGCCCATGTAAAGGAAGGGACAAATGCTGGGCAACAGAAGATCCAGCTGAAGGAAGAGAGGTGCTCTCTTTTCTCCCAATAATTGTAGTTGTCAAACAAATTTTTATTTGTCAATTTTCTGCCTGTGGTTTTTTGATCACTCAGCCATTACCTTTGCACTGCAAAAAGCTCACACAGAGCAGACATGAGTTTTCACTTATTAGACAGGGATAGTCCATTTCTGCAATTTACATTTTAATCTCACTGGATCAAAACATAACTTACTCCTGATTTAAATGTTTACAAAGTAGGAATGAATTGGGTTTATGACACCCTATGTTTCTCCTGAGTTGTTTGTTTGTTTGTTTGTGGGGGTTTTTTTGGGTTTTTTTGATGTGTAAGGTCTTCTTACGGCTCTGTAGGCAGAGCCCAGGGTCTGTCAGTACAAACTGCTGGTTTATCTGTCCCGTGGACACCCCTACACTGCCAAGTCTCAGCTCTAAGCCAGTTCCCAATACACACGCTGTACTATGCAGCCCAGGACATTTGCATAGTTGAAGTAAAGTAAGTCTTTTCCTGCATCCTCTGCACGTATTGTGTATGTCTGTTTCATACAGCTCTGGTAGAAGTTATTCCAAAAATGAAGGTGCTAAAAATATCAGACTTCAGAAATGAAATAGCATCCACATACTACAGCTTTTTTTCCCACAAGGTATATGTCCTTCTTATCAAGAAATGTTAATAAGACTCTGTAAACACCCACATTACAAACAAAACAGTATCACACTTCTTTTTTATAATATATTTTTAACAGCATGTACACAGATATTTGGCTAATAATCATTGGAAGACATGGCACAACACTACCCCAGTTCTTGCATTTAGAACCAAAAAGAGTCTTTCTTCCTCTCTTCTTTACTTTCATAAATTAGATACACAATGTGCCCCTTTTGGAAAGTGCACACCACATTTCCAACATTTAGTCATAATGAAAACCAGAAGGCCATAATCTGACTGCTCTGGAGAGTGTGTGCACTGCGAGAGGAGGAGTAAGGTCCATTTCCTCTGTTTGTGTGTCTCTTGTGAATGAAATGATGTCTCTGCAAAATGGTGTGGTTGAGAGGCTTCAGGGTCCCTGTCCCGAGATTCAGCCCTGCATGCCTGGGACGGTGCAGGGTCTCTGCTCATGCTTCAGTTCCAATGGACATCAGGGCTGGGGAGAAGAAAAAACGGGGAAAAACAGCCCACTTTTCTATGAGCAAAATCAGATTCTAAAAGCTCTGGATTGGAGAAGTAGGATGTGTCTCTCATCTCACATGTATATTGGTATCGAGATCCTCAGAAGCACATTTTGGCGCCAGAGCCAAGTGCTCCAGAGGGAATGGGCACGATGAAGACAGTGCTGGCAGAGATCTGGGACGGCCTCACCACGGCTGAGCAGGGAGTGGGCTGCCAGGGAAGTTCAGGAGAGCCCCTGGCACTGCAGGGTCTCAGGCAGAGGGGAGTCGCGGCAGCGTGGGCTCCCACTGACCCCCCATCTCCCCAGGTGCCTGGGGACTCCCGATGCCAGCACACTTCCATGGGCAGCTACGGGAATGTGGATCTCCTGCCTGCACCACAACTCACCCATGAAATGGCAAGGGAGTCGCCGTTATGGTCCACAGAAAATTGGACAGGAATATAGCACACTCTTAGCTGATATACCTAAAAGTCTGCTGCAGGCATTGGAGGCAGCCAAATACTTTTCTCCCTCTGTAAATACATATGATTTCCCTCTGTCTGTGCACGACATTGCTGGATAAGAACAGCCACACACTGTACCAAGATGTACTTTCCAAACAGTAATCAAATTTGCCTCGTTTGTATTCACATGCTTTTTGGATCTTCTTTCTGAAAAAAAACATCTAAAAAGTTTCTTTTTTGAGACTGCTCGTCTTGAAAGAAGAATGCTGTAGAAATTCAGAAAGGGACGATGTGGGGGTTTGCAACTGAAGATTTGCAGAGAATAAGGGGTAGACTGAGACAAAAGTGTCCCAGGCAGGAGTTGCTGGGCCAGGAGCCAGGTGCCAGGCTGGCATTACTAAAAAGATACCAGGAACTGGTGCTCGGGTGTCCCTCTCCCACTCAGAGCCTGCCTGTGCAGAAATCCACCTCCTGCACCTGCAGTGAACTGACAGCATGACTGTGTGGAAAGAGTGGCTGAGCCATAAATAAACTCTGCTGCCTCTCAGGGAGACCAACAGCCCTTTTGGGCCACAAGTAACCCCATGAAAGAACATGACTGACAAGGGAAGAATCTCATGGTGAGGGAAGGATTTGTTGCCTCCTCCATGTAACAAATGGAAAACTATAAGGAGCAGAGCACTAAACTACATATGCAATCTGCTTGGAGACATGGAAAGTCAAAGGTAATGTAGAGTTGACAAGCAGAGCACAGAAAAAAGAAAACACTCTGTTGTGCTAAACACATTACACAGCTTTCCAAGGGCTCGCAGGAGAGAACACTGAAAACTCCAAAGGATGCCAGTGTGAAGTGAGCAGCACTGGAGTTTACTTTTTAGGAGGTTCCTCAAATCCAAATATTAGATTCAACAAAATAATAAAGGGACAAATTAAAAGACTACTAAAAGAAAGAAATAATTCCAAGAATTTTATCCATTTAATCAGAAAACACAAAATAATGGTGTTACTGGTTCATCCAGATCTAAACTCCAGATCACATTGTTTAAATAATAACTGTGGTTACTCTGCTAGCATAGAAATAGTTCTTGCAAAATATTTTCTTCACAGATAAATAGAACAATCCATACATTCACAATCAATGAGGGAAATGAGAATTACATTGGGAGTACAAATAAACACATAGCTTTGGTTTGGCACTATGTGCTGCTGAAATACACTCAAGTTTGTGTGCGCCAGAGGTGGATCCAGATTCCGGTAATTTTTAATGCTACGTGAAGCTAACTGGCAAGGCAGATCTGATGGTGTTGTTCCCATCTATTTGCCCATTTGGAGCAAGCACAAGGGATCTATTGTTCAGCCACACTTCCTGCAGTGGATTAGGAATAAAGCTCAGGTTGCTGTCAGGGTGGCGTTGCAGGGAATCCATTGACGTGATTAAGGCATTACAATGGCAAAAGAGGAAAAGAGATTTTTATCTAGCCATTGTCTCGCCAGCTTTTTCTGCCAGGTAACACTTTTTTCTGCCAGGTAACACTTTTTTCTGCCAGGTAACATTATCTTTTTCTCTCTTTATAACTCTATAGCACCATTTTAATCATAGATAGACCTGCCTTAATATGAGACTAAGGATATATTTAGGAGGATTTCAAAGCCATTATATTTAAAAAGAAAACCTTGGGAATGGGAGCTTTAGGAAAATTTTAAATAGTAAAGATATGGCCAAGCAAATAGTTGTTATTACATCTAGACAGAAGACTTTGTAATGAAAAATGTTTATGGAGATTTCATGCTTGTAGCCTGGCTACAAAACGAAGATATGGACAGCAATGGAGCATGTGACTTTATAGAGCACCAATTATCCAGCCCTAGCTCTCTGCCCAGACACCCCTAATGCATAATGGATATGACATACCTTATTCCACTTCTTAAAGTAAAAGTGGCAGCTTTCCTTTGAATACATAAATCGAAAACTTTGCCCTCCATGACAGAGTGATGGGGGGGAGGGAAGAGGCAGTTTGCAGAGAAGTGCCTGTTTCTAAACTGTTTTCACACCCTTGTCCTAGATGAAAGCAAGTGGTCACAGCGGGTCCTGAGGAGAGTTCAGTATGATGCAGTGAAGAGAAAGGACCAGGTAATTTGAACTGGTGGGAACCCAGAGCTCTAGGATATGAAATGGGGCAGTTTTTCAAGAGAGTAGTAAAACTTCAAAACTGCTTAATTCAAAGCAGAATTCACCCACCAATAGTTTTCAGCAATCATACATTTCTTCATGCAAATCCTGTTCTAATTCAACCCTGTTCCAAATAAAAAATTGTCCCACTGAAACCAAATTCTATGTGGTTTAAAAATACATCTTACAGTTCTTGGTGAGGAATAAATTCCTCTTTTGAAAGAAGATAGGAAAACCTGACTTGACAGCCAACACAGAAAGAAGAGCATTCTTCCTCCCAAAATATTAATACCCAAAGGACTGCAGGAATTACTGTGAATATTAATCTAAACAAACAGGCACTGGAAATTTATGCCTGGTATTTATTTGTGACTTCAATCATGACCCCAAGGAAGGAAGGAAGGAAGGATAAGAAACTTTAAAGTTCCGTGGTATCGTTTTAATCCGATACTACTTATCCTACCAACTACAGGTAGAACTGTAATGATTAATAGAATTTTGGAAGTTTGAAGACAGTGAAGAAATGTATTCTACCAAGTCATTTATTCAAACAATGAAAGGGCATAAGCTGAGTCATCATGGTTTTTCAGTAGAGGTAAACACCTAAAGAAATACATTAAACTAACACAGATTAGGAGGTGGATGTTAAAATCTTCCCCTGATATTTTTTCTCACGTTCACAAAACTCTGTGCCTGAAATGCGAAACTCCATCTTTACTAAGACTCAGATTCAGATCATCTTGACAATTGATGGCCATCTCAGCATTGTCTTGGCAGACTGAGAAAAAGAAAAAAAAATATCTCTTTTAGACAGTAATAGGAAAATATTAGTCGTTTCGTACAAAAGGATATAATTGTATAAATTTAATTAAATTCCATTTCTTTGCAATCATCAGCATTAACACTTACATAAAATTGACATTTTGTTATTACCTTCAAAGAAATAAGGATTTCATCCTTAATTATATTTTTCAAGTGCAATTTTAGGGCCTAATGCAGAACCTTTTGAAGGTAATAACAAAAGACTCCGGTTGATGTCAGCGGATTTAGTGGGAGTAGGCGGTAATTTAACAGTGCATAAAGGAGCTACTGAAAATACACTAAATAATTTTGAAAAAATACTGAAAAGAATACTTCCAAATCTTTTAGAATGTCTCTTTCAAATTCTGTATAGTATATTGGTTATTGAGACATAGATCAGTAAGTGTGAGTGAAGTGAAAGGAATTTTTTAAAGTTTGAGACTTCTGCTTCTGGAGTAAGTGAAGTTTTGCCTCCCATTTTTATTGGAAGCAGTCCTAGTCTTTTATAAAGCAGCAAAGCAGAGAAAATCATGAAGTATTTGGTAAAACTGTATTGCTAAGGCAAGTTTTTTCATGAAAATTATTCATGTGTGCTGACACAGTCCTTTCTTCTTTTTTATGTAGTTTATTGCAGAATATGTTTATCTCAAACAATTACTGATAAACAATAATAAGTCATACTACATTAAATGCTCACCTGATAAGTTTTAACTGGCTCAAGAGAGGCTGGAAAAGCACACTCATGGGTGAGGGTGTGGTACCATATTTGGTGTCTTTGTTTTTCTTCCTCTTACTATGCAAATTCATCCTTCTTTTCAAAGATGTGATGAAGAGCCACATATATTTATTCCAAATAAGATCCAAACTCAAGGGGTACACTCCAGAAGCCAGCCAGTAGTCCTTCCTCACAGCAGATGTCCCTGACTTCCCTGGGAGTCCATCAGGCAAGGCCATGGATGGTGTCCATATCAAGCACGGCCAATTCTTCCTCATAAGGCAATGTTGGTATGGTGCAACTGATAAATAACAGGTGGTCAGTGCAAAGGAATGTAGGCACATAACAAAGGCTGTATAGGGTTAAAACATTGGGATTTTGCCTGCAGCTGTCCACAATAAATATGCATAAGTCCATTTTTTGCTTAGTTATGGATTCATCCACCTGTTTTCCTAAGAGTGCCAGACATTTTGAACTCTAATTATTACCAGGTTCTATCCAAAGTCCTTTTCAGTTAACACAAAAGAAGTTGTCAGTGACCTCGGGGAGCAGGGATCAAGCCATTTGGAACAGTTTCACTACCATATTTATATTACAGATTCTCATTTTTGACCTTCCATTTGGTCTTTCTGCAAAAGACTTAAAAATTCTGTGCTGTTCTTATTTGCAGGTAGTTTCTGAAAATAAACCTGTGCTCCTATTAAATTATTCCAGCAGATATTGGTGCAGGACCACAAGGTCAGTGGAGGGTTCAGAGCTGCGGCACCAGGGAGCAGAGATGGATGTTGCTCTGCTGATGGCTCCCATCTCAGTTCAGCCTCCAGACCTTCCCGGGTCAGCTTTCATGCTCTCTCCAGAACTGCTTCAGCTGCAGCACAACATTGCCCATAAAGCAGATGAAGTGTTGCTGCCACAGAAATGAGCCGATGTCCTTCTCCAGACCATCCCTCTGCTTCCCAGTAACACTCCTGATGCTTCTTCCTTCCTACCTGTTCTCTTTGACTGTGGTCTTACCAGTTTATGTCTGACAATTTTATCCCTATTGCCTTGGTACCCAGGTAAGGCCATCGGGTATCCTGCAGGCATAGTTCATCAGTAAATCCACAGGTGGAATCACAGCCTTCAGAAATATAACCTTGTCAGGAAAATACCTGTAATCTGTGAATTCTCCAGAAAACTTCACAGTCTGATTTAACAAACTAAAAAACAAACCTAAAAACAGCGACGGCAAAGGAATACCTAAATTCTCATGGGCACGACTGAACAGCTCTGTAAATAATCAGTTGTACAAGCTATCAAGCATTACCAGTTTCCAGTGATCCATTTGGATCCATTTGGGATCCATTTTATAAATCTGGAATTGCATCAAATAATATACTATTATTTAATAATATATGAATTATTTAAGCCATTATATTGTGCAACCTGGCCTTCTCTGTGCTCCATTTTCCCTCTTAGTGAAACAATCAGTGAAGCAATTTCTTGAACATGACTACTCCGAATCATTATGCCTTATTTTATAACAAAATCTCTAGTTAACCAACATCAGACTTATCTCTTTTTATTACTGTTTATTACATTGAATGTGTTGGCTAGTCCTGAAACTGAGGCAGTAGAAATGTGATTTGCATGCTCACTGACACCTCTCTGCTCAATTATATTCTGCTGTGGGTCACTTGGAATGGAGATGTATGTCAGCCAGGTTTTGGGAGGTTCCTGGGCATGATTAGGTGGCGCTGTCCCAAGAGGCTAGTGCACCCAAAACAAAAACAAATCAGTCTCCCAGTCTTGGCAATTAAGTAGAGGAAGAGCTGCCTAGACTTCTTTCTTTAATACATCTTTAGTTGTTATTTAAATTTCTTCATTTCTACTTTATACTCATGATAGCAGACTAAGCTAAAATATCATGAGCAATTTTCCTTTCTTCAATATTTTAATTTACGTTAGCTGTTAGTTAGACCTACTTATGTGACCTGTCAGTAACAGTCAATGACTTGGAAATGGAAAAAAAAAAAACAACAAAACCAATCAGGAAGATTATTCCACAAATAGGTTTGCTCTTAAAAGGCTGGAACACAAAGTTTGAAATACCTGCTCTTAAAAACACACTAGTGAGCCAAGATGTATTTTCTTGCTGCTGACCACTTTTCCTGCAGCACTGTCATGGTTATTTGAAGAAGAGATGGAATCCCCCCCATTGGATCTGGATGGGAGAAGTCAGGCTGCTTGCTCAGGGTGCCCCAGGAGGGGCTGAGGAGAGCTGAGCTCTCAGTGGTCCAGGTCGGTGTTCACCTAACTGATCCCTGCTCTCTCTTTCTAAGTGCTCTGCACCAAATATTAGGTCAGATATATCGTCTTGATGGATGTATTTTTTAAAAATAGAAAGTGTGCTAATTTTAGCATAAAAACACTGTGCAGCAATTTCAGCTTCTGAAAGTTGCTGCAGTTCTGTGGATGTCTAATTATTTACTCACTTTTTTTGAGACATCAGCATTTTAGAAAAGACTATATACCCTAGTTAGAGATTTTAATTGGAATATAATGTATTGAAAGACAGTGTATGTAATAGAATATTAAGTATCAAAACACAAGGCTCAATGCATTTTATATGCAGTAATATAATTATTCTTGCTATAAACTATTAATACTGTAAAATTGTTTACTAAATTATAAGTATTTTCTGAAGTGCTGAAAGTAAGACATTTGATTATAAGAGAGTCTATGTAACAGTTAAAGTAATTTCCATATCCCCAGGTATAAAGAAAGCTCAAAAACCTAAGTTGAATGCAAACTCAACAGACCAAAAGAGAAGGAAAATACACACTGTTAAAGACTGCTGCAAGCTGATTTCATTCTCTGAGTAGAAGCCTGGTAATAGTTGATGAGACACTTGATTAAAAATAATAAGAATTGCAAGCAAGCAAAAACTGAAATAAATCTTTGCACCAGTATGGATGCTGTTACTGAACCCTGGGCCCAAATGCCTTTCAGCTTTTTCTGGTATGGCTGAGAAATTTTAAGAGCCACATTTTCCTTTTAAACTAATACTCAAAAATAAAAATACAATAGGACATCAGAAAAGAATCTCCTGGGAGTTGAATAATACTTTTCATTGGAGTTTGCTGCAGCAAGTCACACTGTACTTGCTACTGCTGAGAATTAAAAAGGTAATTAACAAAAATCAGGTAGAGATGCTTAACTGGATGAACTGGATTGCATCTGTACAGCTCATATGCAATCCAAAAAGACTGCCAAGACAAGATGAAGACAGACTTAAGACTTTGCTTTGTATTTTCCTTGGATATAAAAATACAGGCCAGCAAGATAAAAGCTGCATTTTTAATAAAGTCCTATAGCTATAATACCTGATGCAAAATTGCACTTGACTTTAGGAACCTGGGCCACATCATAAACTTTATGGATGAGAAGTTAGTAATTGATTTGGCTCTGTATTGAAGACAAAGCCTTATTTCTCAGAAGCATCAGCATAAGCTGTAAAGGGAGTTGTAGTTTATGGGAAAAACATGCATTGTAGAAGCATACTGATTTTACCATAAGTGATTTGCTTCAGGAAGAAAGTTCTGCAAAGAATATCCCCTCAACTCAATAAAAATATGAACCATTTATTCCTAGTAAGCCTGAAATATTTTTTGTTGGGATTATCCCATGCAATAAATTTGGAAAGAATCACCCTTAAAAATTAACTGGTCTTACTAAGCATCATAATTGATTTTAAAATCTAACACATATATGCAAAGAGAGCTTAACTTAGCAAACAAATTCTGAATTTTGCAGCAAATGATTTTCCTTGCAGATGGGCATCTGGAATTATTTCAGTGTAAGTGGGTATCAATAAAAAAAGCTTCAAGGGTACTAAGCAAGAATTTATCCTCGTTTTTCATAATATTTCAGAAGTAATGGTCTTAAGAACAGAATAAACTACATAGTACTAATGCTAGCAAAACTAGTTGTGTTTTATCTAGTTAACGATAGTAATGTTGCTGCAAATATGGATGCCAGTTGACATGTATCATTAAATTATATTCACATTATACATTTTATAATTTAAGAATTCTTTTAATTGTACCCTCAAAGAGCTTTAAAGAATTTGAATAAAATGGGGTAAATCTAGTTTAACTGAAAATCTTGACTGTTTTAGTACTGTTGTGTGTTTGATATTTCTGTGTCCTGAGATATAATGAAAAGATTTTGATATTCAGAGTATAAAGAAGTAAATAATTAAGTATAATTTTTCTAGCAGATGAATTCACTGTTCAGTGATGTTGATACTTCATAGTTTTGCATCTGGTGTAGTCATTTAGACATCTGCAGAGTCAGTGCAAAATATTACAAAATTAGAATCAGATTTTTCCAAATCCCTTTATGAAGGTGCTCAAAATGTAAGGCAGGAAACTGGAAAGTCACTCCCAGTGTCTTGTGGCTCTCCTATGGATACTGGCCTGGATTCTAATTTTATTCAAGTAAATTCTTCAGATCTGATCCTTTTTAGTGTTAATTCACAGTCAAGGAGGAGATATTTGGACCTGAACGCAGGATTTCAGCCATGTGCAACGTGGTTTCTTTGAAGAAAAGGTAACCAACCAGTGGTAAACAGGGGCAGACTCAATTATTCTCCGTGGGGGTTTTTCTAAGGCATTTGCTGGAATTCTTACAAGAAGAGTCAGCTCTGTGTGCTTTGCTGGACAGAATACGTACAAAAATATTTTCAAACTAAATGCAGCTGGTTCTAATCCTCTGATAATTCAATCTACATGCATCTCTAGCTTTAACATGAACCAAGCCATCTGTAAAATGTTAGTTACATTAGAAGACACAAATCTAGTTTTTGACCAGACCCGAGCCAATCAATATGCCTTTCTTTCTTTGATCTTTGTATTTTCTGGAATAATGGCAAGAGACCAAACCAAAGTCACCACAAAATCAATCCAAGCCTTCATACACTCTTAAAACTACTAGGAACAGTTTTTGATGAGGGGCTTCACTGCTGGTAGAGTTTCTCTCCTTGAGACATGCATTCCAGTGGTGATTCAAATTTTTTTGCTGAAATGAGAGGATAAACTGTACTTGCAATCATATAGCAAGCAGTAGGAATCCTAAAAAGGTAATTTTATTTCAAAAGGCATATATGACTCTCCTTGGCTTATTTCAGATGAAATCCAGACCAAATTTGTTTAAATAACCAATAAAAACAATACAGGAACTAAATGCAGGAAGAATGCCGAGAAAAAATAAACCACAGAGTAGCCAATTCTAAGTACACTCAAAGAATTTTATTCATATTGTATATTCACATTACATTCAATAAGCACATTCGTGTGCTTATTCCATACTCTCACACTCCAGCTATAATGTGGTTCCAGTAACATTTACAGATAACAGTTTGTGTTTAAAAAGCCCAAGGTTCTTTTATTAAAAGGCAATGAATTTGCATAAGAAATGCCATTCTTTTTGTGAAAGTCCCTTTATGCATCACGTAGTTTTCCTCCATTTGTGCGACACATATTATTGGGTAGGATTTTGACTACCCCACATGTATGTAAGTGAGAGAGAGTTGAGTAGGAATGATCACAAAGCACTGCTCCTGGAGTAGGGCAGTGTTTTGATTTTTCTTGGCGCAATTGTCCATGCAAGGGAGAGATGAGCAGAGTATGAAACTGGTGTGTGCCCACCAACCCCTCTCTGGGCCTTGAGGAAAGACAGTAACACTAAAAATGCCCTCAAGTTATTTTTTTGTCTGCATACAAAGATGATTCAAATGCAGCTCTTCACTTTCTGCTGAAAACAGCATGTTTTCAGCAGAGTTCCTCCTATGTACATACACCCATAAGGCACAGAAATCAAGAAAAGATTACTAACTTGGCTCCACGTCTGTTAAAGAGGCTGCTCTATTCCTCTAGTTGTCAGGCATAATTAATAAGTTTTCCTCCATGTTTTTTTTTTCCTTCCTGTTCTTGCAGTCCTGTATTTTTCTTGCCATCTTATTAATGCTTATTAGCTTTACAATACAGTTTTTGCAGTCCTCAAAATCAACCACTTTTTCACTGACATGGAACCAGCTAGAATAATTTAAAAATTCCAAAAATCTTCCAAACATCTGCCATCACAATCAAACTTCTAGTGCTTCGTTTACCTGAAACTCTTATAGTCTATGTAGTGATACTTTCATGTGAACTATTAACTAAGGTCTAGTAGTGCCTGATGCTTTTTGCCTTTTCCACTTATCTGGTACCTTTACAGTCTCCTCTTAAACCAGAGGACCGGATGCTCATCCCCTTCTTCCATGCTGCTAAAAGATTTGGGCAGAGTCCATTGTTTCATCCACTCTGCTGGTGTGGTGTGCCATGGAAATGTGGTTTTTTTCCAGTTTTATGGTCAGTGCAGGTAACTGGTACTCCCTGCTCTGAAGGATGCTGGAAGGCTAATATAGGTAGGGAGGGACATGACAAAAAGAACATTCAGTTCCGATCTCCTGGGCTTCAGAACATTACCTGAAGTACAAAACACAGTAGCAATCATACTGAAATTAGAAAAATATGAGAGATGAGTCAATTCCACCTTTCCCATTCTGCCACCTGTCCCCTGCAAGATTCTGGTTTGACAGACTTTGTAGAAAGAACACTTAAAGTAGATTTTGATCTTCATAAATTTTAACAGCTGGAACAGCTCAGATTGTTTTCCACATGAAAAAAATGCTGGTGACATCTCTGAATCCTTAGATTTGGCAGAGGAAAATATTATGTATAGCCAATATAATCTGTCTGGTGTATCTTTTATTCAAAATCAAAATGTCACTCAGTGTCATGCACGCGTCAACCAAAGCATGCAGAGATATAGAATGAGAGAGGAAACCTTTTAAAGGCTCTCCAGAAATGGAGAGCACTGGAACTTTGAAGTCACTATGAAGCCATTAGAAATATTTTCTGTTTAAATTTGAAACAAAGAATATCACTGTCAGTTGTAAAGTGGGATTGGAACAGGCAGTCAACCTGGCAGAGCCATCTGAGCCAACCAACCTCTATCTCACTGTAAAAATGAAGATTTTGAAAGGATTAGCTGAGTACAGAGGAAAAATAAGAACGTTTAGAAATGTCCCCTGTAGAGGACTGAGTTGCCTGTTCTGAAATATGGTAAAGGAGTGTACAGCATATGAAACACAATTCATAATGTTACAGGAATGGTTAACTTGAGCCATTTTTGTCAAATTTGACTCTGTAGTGTCCCTGATTTCCTCAGCTATGAAGTCCTAAAGGAAACTTGCCCTTCATAGTTCAAGCTTTATTTACTTAAAAAATATTATACCTCTGAAAATATGGAGCTGCAGAACCCAATACCAATGCCCTGAACTACCTGTGGAAATCTAACTTCCCCTGGTTGCTGTTCAAAGGATGAATTTATGAGCACTTGGATATTAAATGAAACTTTTGTCTTCAATGCCTGTCTCAAAACTGCAACAATCCTTGTTTTGGAATGGCATTTTTCTTCCCTTTTGAGAAGTATTGCCTTTGCCTGTGACACCATTTATGCATCACATGATGCTCAGGAAGCAATTTTCTCATACCTTGTCCTCAGTCTGTACATTCCCTGTATGCAGAATACATCCTGGGAGTTGTGGCCCTGACACATTAAGGATTTTGTCAGAGATGCACGTTTTTGAAGGAAAAATGTCCTTATTCATCAATATTATATTTAAAACAAAATAAAAAGACCAAGTTTCTCTGGGCACTCACCTTTACCCTCAGCACAATTTCCCAAGCATTACAAACCACATAAAAGGACAAAGGATACTTCAGTGCCAGTCCAGAGAGACCTGAGCCAAGAAATACCTTTCCAGGATGAAGATCACAGATATTGAGATCTCATGCCTGAAAGAAGGTAGAATTTTTGATGTTCTTATGTTTTCAGGACCAACTTGTAGAGATGCTAGCCAAGAAATGATTCAAAGCCTACTCACCCAAGCGAGGAAGGCAAACCCCGGACTTGGATGCACAGTCAGTATTGCTGCCATCTGCTGTTTTCATGTGGGAGCATGGAAAATTTCAAATGACTTTTTCTCTCTACCACACTTTCTCAAATTTTAAATGCAGTCATGCAAGTGAAATTAGAGGAAAAACTTTCTTTTCCTCAGTTCTTTATTGAAGAATGCTAATTTGCTAATTTGATCTGAGAAATTTTCCTTTAATTTGATTTTGCTGCCTATTTCAAGTCTGGGTTTGGGAGTTTTTGTTAGGTTGGGTTTTTTTTACATGCTTTCCCATTTGTGGTAAAGGAAAAGGTTGTTGACTTCTGCAGAAAAGCAAAGAAAGCAGATTAATAGGGGAAATAATGTATTCATTTGGGTGTATTATATACTTTCTATGAGTAAATTTTAATTGGATGACTTGCATAAATGGAATGTAAATGTGTCTACAGCACAGCATGTGTTTGGTGCTTTAAAAGCCAAAGTTCAACTCCTCATGTCACTAATTAGGAACTATAATTAGTAAATGTAGGGTCGGTAAAGGAAATTAAAACAAATGGGCTTCATTAACTATTCTTCAGGCACAGGTAAATATAATTTCATTCACTGCAATTGTGCACTACATGCCTGAGACAGCCTTATTAGGAATAAAGTAATAAGGTACTGCCTTTGCCTACAGAAAATCCAACTCCCCTGGTTACATTTGTTAGGGATCCATGGCTAGGAATCACGGTACAAGGCAGCTTGGAAGTTTCCTCTTTGAGCCTTTACAATTTTGGCCCACAGAAAGATCAATCATCACTGCCCCTATTCCACTGTGAGCCTGAAT
This sequence comes from Dryoscopus gambensis, assembly GCA_013389985.1. Taxonomy (NCBI): domain Eukaryota; kingdom Metazoa; phylum Chordata; class Aves; order Passeriformes; family Malaconotidae; genus Dryoscopus; species Dryoscopus gambensis. The sequence continues at coordinate 39,905 of WEIT01020518.1, read as the reverse complement.
GACCTTGGAGGTCTTCTCAAAGCAGGAGATAGTAAGCTGCGTGGTTTTGATGACCATTAATAAACCAAGATTAGAATTTTATATTCTTGATTAACTGTGATTAATATTATTAATTCACAAAGACACCACCAGTTACCTCATCAGACTTTGCAAGTGATACACCAATGCTGTATGACCCATCTGAATGGTGTGTGTCCCTGAGCCTGGCAGAAGCTGCTTCCTAGAGCTACATCTTCTCCTAGGGCAGTAAAGTAAATGTCTGATATTGCAGATATGGAAGATACCAGAGCCTAAAAGCTCAGTTGTACATTGTTGGTATCCCGAGAGCAGCCTTGCCCTTAATCCAAGTTATCTGTAGATAGCTATTATTGCAAAATTAGTATTTTTTTAATGGCAATAGAGTTTCTTTCCACTTTATTTCAGTTTAGCCCATGCTGACCTGTTTTTGGTCTTCATTCTCCAGCCTATGTCTTACACTGACACTTATCGTGTTGGTGCTCTCAGCCTGGAGGACAGAGGACGATCGCTGTGCTGCTCACTGAATCAGGGTGCTAACATTATCCTTTCCAAAAGAAAACATCACACACCTGCCCTGCTGGCTAGTAACCAGGCAATAGGATGGTTGCCACAGCTTAAACAGGTAGAAATGGAAACGGGAAAGAACCCTGAGCTCCCAGAGGGGACAAGGCCAAACATAAGAGATAAATCTATTGCTGAGTACGCCATAGCTGAAACACAATAAAAGATTCCTTAAACTGAGCAGAACAACAGGACAAAAGAAAAAAACCTCCTAAACCACGTCTGTTCATTTTTTATTATGGGGTGGGCTGCAGACTGCCAGCCTATTTTAAAATCAACACTTCACAGCAAGAAACTACACAGTAATGTATCACTTCTCTGCAGGCACTTCCTTCCCCTGACAAATGGTTCAGGCGCAGTAATGGCTTAACCAGAGCTGCACTGAGGGGTGACCAGCACTGAGGGAGAAGGATCTATAGCAAATAAATCTGTATTTATTTACAGACACATACACAGGCACACAGCTTATTGTGCAGAGCAGCTTCTTATTGTGGAAAATGAGCTGTATAAAATGCAAAGCTACGGGAGATGTTTTAACACTCAGGGGAAAAAAAAATAAATTCCACATGTTACGCTAATTTATTCTGTCCCCAAGGGGGATCTCCATAAACTTCTCAGTTGAAAATCAGCTCCTCTTCCAGCAGTTTTAAGACTTACTAGTTAGCACTCCTTGTTAACATCACTAACCTGCTAGCCTTATATTTTCCTAATTTTTCTAAGAAAGGAGAACAGAAACGGGATTGTTCCAGAGCTCATCACAGTGCTCCTGAGTACAAGCT